>CAJQTV010000489.1:0-107501 GCA_907163055.1 Formica aquilonia x Formica polyctena
AACAAAATTGTAAACTTTATAAAATATACATATAATTTACAATAAATATACATATAATTTTTATTTACAATAAATATACGTAATTTTTATTTACAATAAATATACATGATTTTTATTTACAACGGTATTTTATAATGTCCCCACGGTAGCGTATCGGTGGTTTCGGGTACGATATACCGCTTGTCATCGTACGGACTTAGAGCAATTTTTGTCTTGCGAATAGTGTATACTTCGTGTAATTTAGATCTTATACAAGACTGCTGACGCGTCATTTCAATCTCTTCGTTCAAACACCGCGTGTAATCGTCGAATGTTATCGTTCTCGCGACGACGTTACTCTTGACGCCTTTTACCTTTTTCGTATCCTTCTTACCATCTACTCGCAACGCGTACATTTTTGCCCTAAGCCCGACGAATTCGGTCATGATGGCGATTATTTTCATCCTTCATTAAACCCGGTATCTTTTTATTCGCGAGCGGTATACCGTACACATTGTCCACCGCATAATCGCTGGTATCGAATCTGTCGACGTTGCGCTTTATATTCTCATATACATCTTCACACTCGATGTCATATATGAGACTGTCGGTGTCGGTGTACATGACTTTACATTTCTCTCGATACATAGGTACCATATAATCGTGGTGAAACTCGTACAAACATGTCTTGGATATGTCGAGTATACACATACTCACGTACATTGGTTTATTAAATTTTACTTCGAGATTGCGCAATTCAACGGCGATCAGATTCTCCGAAAACACGCTTCTACTATGAAAATTTGGTTTTGCGATCATCGACTCTGCGCTATATCATCCATCCCAATGTGTCACGAGCTTAATATTAACGTGATTGCGCACATTTTCCATCGTTTTGCCAAATACCGCATTATTCATTAATTTATATAAATTTTTTTCAAAATCATTTTTCGCGAATGTCCGGAATTGTGTATTGAGTTCGATATAACGGCGAAGCCATGGAGATTGCGAAAACTGTAATATTCGATGTATTTTTATAACGCGAAGTCCGTGTCGCGTGCATTGCTGCAGGTTGCGGTAATGTATTACGTAACGCTTCTTATCATATAAGGTTGCGAGCAGCTTATCCTGCCGCTTACCAGGTGGTTTGTCGCGTGTCGGGCAAAACGGTAGGTCAGTGTGCGCATCGTGAACACTTTGCGGATACTCGAGATCGACTTCAAGGATGTAGCCTATAGGCGAATCGAGCGCGATCGATGATGTATCAAAATCGGATACGTCGTCGACCCATCGAAAATCTGCATAGGGCAAGGGTTGACACATTGCCCAGCCGTACAAATTATTTACATCAAAGTACGTGAGATACGTTGAAGGTTTCGATGAATCGTATGACTGCATATATTTGTTATTAGCATGTGCATATCTGTTGGAACATTGACTCAAACCACCACGTATTCCGCGTTCGATAAACATAACCATGTCGATATCCGTAAGCAATTCAAATGTAATATTCGTATGCTTCAACATGGCGTCCCACGTGTATCCGGGAAGAGTATAGTAATACGCGGGTTCGAGCCCATAACTTTTAATACAATTCTCGCGGAAATTTTCAAAAATATCTGCTAATAACAAGACATCAATTTTGAGATGCAAATCGCTATATTCGCCCAGCGTTCGAATGGAGAACCGCTTCCAGACGTTCTCGGCGTGCGCGTAATCGATCTCGGATATTGTGTCACCGGTCAAGGAACTGTAAAATGATTCGCGCGGTGGCAAACACGTATCTTGCAACCTGTCGACGCAGTCAATATATTCGTACGGAAAGACGCCCTTCCGTGTTAATAAATTGAAATTGTCATTCGGTAAATTTTGAAATTCAGATTTTAAAATTTTGAGTTTGTCTTTATTCAAGAATGATGCTAATTTATCGAGACTGGCTGTGAGAAATTTATACGAATCGATAAAACGCAATTTAATATGATTTTTCGATTTCTCTTCGCCAAGTTTAACATTTTTCGTAAATGATATATATTTTTCTTTTGTTATTGGAAGTAACTCGATTTCCCCTTCGAACGCTGTAGGTATTTCCTTTATAATAAAATGTGCATCGTAACCGGATAAATTATGAAAAACTATTGGAATGCAAGAAGAATCTTTATAATTTAAATTGCAATTTGAATGCGCGGGATCTCTGTATCGCCCAGTCAGATGGCAATGATCGCGTACGCGTGTATCATCTTGTACGAATGGTTTCTCGCAAATGTGACATTGTGTCGCGCTATGAAATTTTTCCTATTCATCGGATGTTAAATTTACCATGGGGACATTAGCTGATAAGATACTTTTTACACGTTGCGCTAAATTTTTAAGTTCTTCGACGAACCATGACATGCAATCGATACCGCAACGGGAATGATACGGGGATAACGAATCGTCGTACGAACAATGTACATAATATGCTATGCTAAATACTTTGTGATGCTGGTAATTTCTCTCTTCCTCCGTCTTCTCCAAAACACACTCCAAGTCGGCGTACACGACGAAAGGAAGCCGCTCTTTCCGATTATAGTTGTTGAACGTGAGCCACTTGTCCTTATCGCTCGGTAATCGGATAGCGCCTCGTTCATCTCTCGACAGTCCACCGTATATGACTGTAACTTGTCGTTCGAACCAAAGTAGTGCAAACATCTGTAAAATAAATCATTTTTAATTTTTGTTCAAAGATTTTGTTTAATAAATAACCCGAGAAATATCTGGTTTCGGGGGTGTCGGGCAGAACAGTCAATGAGTCACACACACAAATAAATATGAGCCGCACTTCACAATTCTTCTAGCGATGATATCTCGCTTTATTCTAATAATTACACTAAATCTTATTAGTCTAGGATCTTATGCAATAATTCTATAGTTTGTAATTGAGAACGACCGCGAAATCCGCCGAGGAATTCGAGAGAGGTTGCAAGAGAATGTTACGTCGCTTTACTACGTACCGCGTGCTTCGTACGATAACTGCGTACAAGTCCCCGGTGTCCCGAGAAGGGATAGCGCACACTTCACGCGCGTATGATTCTTTAATTTGATGCTGTTAATTTCCGGGAGATGAGAATGACCGTTTGATACAACCGAATTAGAATTCACTTGATCTGATCCACGAGAATCTAAACCGAATATTCAGAGAGCGAAAACTGTTCTAAAGGCAACGTGCGTCACGATAGACCGGTACTCACAGAATGATCGAGGATTTCCGGAAGGGTCGATATCGACGCAGGAGCGCGGATAAGGTCCTGAGAGCGTGCTTATGATTGGATGATAACATTGCGCGAGACTAGTTAGATTGATAGGACAGGCTGCGGGATTGGGTCACGGCCGCGTACAAGAGTAAAAAGGAAGAGAGAGAGAATGCTAGAGAGAAGGACTAGAGTAAGTGAGATGCCGGTGCAAAGATTGAGAAAAGGGAGCGATATTTCCTGAACATTCCGCCCGCCTTCTACAACAGCGTTGAAGAATTATGATCTTGATGATGGTGAGGCCAGATCAGTAGTTGATTGCCTTGTGAGTGAGGGTTGATCTGGTGTCATCGGAAGCACTGCTAACTTGGTGATAGGCCGCTTGAGTTCTGTGGTGGCCGTCTTGAGGGTGACCACTCTACATAGACCGTCCGAACCAAGATGAAGTTGTGTGACCCGAGCAAGAGGCCATTTTGATGGAGGGAATCTCTCATCCGTGAGAAGTACAAGAGAGCCGACCTTGATTTGCGTAGAGGGATGATGCCATTTTGATATTGCGAGCTGACGTTGAAGACATTCAGCTGACCAACGCGACCAGAAGTGTTGGAGTTGCTGCTGAATGAGCTGCCACCGAGACAGCCTTGTGAGAGGCACTGAGGTGAGAGATGGCTCAGGAATTGTTGTTGGCGCTGTTCCGATGATGAAATGCCCGGGAGTGAGGGCTGCCAGGTCTTCCGGGTCATCTGACAGTGGGCACAATGGTCTAGAGTTGAGGACTGCCTCGATTTGAACCAGAAGAGTTGTAAGTTCTTCATAGGTTAGGGCAGTCTCGCCTATAGTCCGTCGTAAGTGATGCTTGACCGATTTGACTGCGGCCTCCCATTTACCGCCGAAGTGGGGGGCTGCCGGGGGATTAAAGACCCAAGTGGTGCCGTCATGAGTTAGTAGCTGAGCGAGTTCCGAGAATTCCTTTGATCCGGCGTTGAATAACCGCCTAAGAGATGTATCTGCCCCGAGAAAATTGGTTCCACAGTCGCTAAATAGAGTTTGGTAGATACCTCGCCGTCCCGTTAACCGCCGATATTCTGCGATGAACCCCTCTGTAGAGTAGTCTGTCACTGCCTCCAGATGAACCGCCGACGTTGAGAAGCAAAGATGGCTAACCAGCCTTTGTGACACTTAGCCCCTCGTCCTCGCCAAGTTTTGAGAGTGAGAGGGCCGGCGTAATCAACCCCTGTGTTGAGGAAAGGACGAGATGGCGAAATGCGAGATGATGGCAGTTGACCCATGAGTTGCTGTGCCCTTACGCCACGTTGTCGAGCACACCGAACGCAGCGGAGAATGTGAGATCTTACTGGGGCTCGGCCACCAACGATCCAGTAAGCCTGGAGAAGATATGTCAAGGTTACCTGAGTTCCGCCGTGAAGAGTCCTTAGATGAGCGTCCGATATAATGAGTTGAGACAGATATGAATCCCGTGGCAAGATGGCTGGGTGCTTGCATTCAGGGTCCAATTGAGACTGTCTGAGTCGGCCTTCGACTCTGAGGATGCCCGAATGATCGATGAAGGCCGTAAACTTGGCGAGAGGATGAGACCTTGACAAGTGTGCTCCGCTTGAGATTATTGTCAGTTCAGATAAGAAGTAAGCCAATTGGACTGACCGAATCCAATATAGTCGTGAACTTTCGAGGTCTGCAGGTGTGAGGGGGGTGACCAGAGAGGACTGTGGTATACCTTTGAGGATCGCGCAACACCGTTGACAGAGAGCAGTGATCCGAAGAAGCCGTATGAGTGATGAGTAACGATAGAGGAGGTGGTGTTGCTTTGCCGTTGAGGAGGTGAGAAGAAGACCGGGCCGTTCCTCAAGAGTCGCCGCCGAATCCGGCTGAGATGCCATGCTTGGCCAATGTTGAGGAGGCTGTGCTAACCATGAGGGACCATTCCACCAAAGATGATGCCGAGAGAGTTGAGCGGAAGAGAGGCCGCGAGAAGCACAGTCGGCTGGGTTCTCCTTGCCGGGAATAAACCGCCAATGGCCTTGAGGTACGCGTTCTTGAATTGCCGCCACTCGATTACGAACGAAGTCTTTCCAACGAGAGGGATGACTGTTTATCCAGGTGAGCGATACCGAAGAGTCCGTCCACAAGTAGATTGGTATCTCCGCGAGTTCTAGTGTTCGTTGAACATAGCTGATGAGACGAGAGAGTAGAACCGCTGCCGTGAGTTCCAGTCGGGGAATGGTGAGCCTTTTGAGAGGTGCGACCTTGGTTTTGGCGCATACTAGCGTGATGATTGGCTCCGTTGGATGAGAAATGACCTTGATATAAACCGCAGCCGCCATGGCGAGTTGCGAAGCATCCGAGAATCCATGAAGCTCGACCATGGTTGACGGCGTGAGAGACAGCCACCGAGGAATCGTGATGGAAGTCAGGTCAGACAGCTCTGAACGTAAGTGCGTCCACCGATGTCGAAGTTGCGGCGAGAGGCAGTCATCCCAGCCGACCTTTTCTAGCCACAGTTCCTGGATGAGCACCTTAGCTCTGATGATTACCGGAGATAGGAATCCCAGAGGATCAAATATTTGCGCTACTTCTGAGAGTATAGTCCGTTTGGTGATAACGGGCTGGTTGGAGACCTTGCACGAGAAGACGAACTGATCAGAGTGAGGATGCCATGTGAGTCCCAAAATTTTGCCTTGAGCGTCATCAAACGAGTGCGGCGTCGCGGCGGTAATGTCCGTAGGAAGAGCCTGGAGTAATTCAGGATGATTGCTCTGCCACTTCGCCAGAGGAAAGCCGCCCGCCTTGCAGAGGTTCACTAGTTGGTGAGCGATGGAAGTCAGCTCTGGGAGAGTATCGGCACCTCCACAGATGTCGTCAACATACCTGCCCTTGAGAAGAGGAGAGACCGCCAGGGGGTAGTTCCTACCTTCGTCTTCAACTAGTTGGAGGAGGACGCGAACAGCCAAGAAGGGAGCTGATCGGGTGCCATATGTGACCGTCGTGAGTTGGTACGGAATGATGTTGAGCTGATCATCTTACCCAGAGGATCCGTTGGAGATCCCAATCGTCCGGATGAACTTGAATTTGGCGGAACATTTTGGTGATATCAGTGATAAAGATGTACCGGTGTCGTCGCACCCAGAGTAAGATATCTGAGATGTCTGCTTGGAGTTTTGCACCCGTGTGCAGAATATCGTTGAGAGAAGATCCTGTACTGGTGGGGCTGGATCCGTTAAACACCACTCGTAGTTTTGTGGTAATGCTGTCATCCTTGAGAACTCCATGGTGAAGGAGGTAGAACACCGGTGATGGCTCTGGAGAGGAAGGGGGGACCCTGACCATGTGCTGGAGCTCTTCGTACTCCAGAATGAATGATGAGTACAGATTATGATAGATAGAGTCCGTTGAGAGGCGCCGTAGTGTTCGCTGCAAGCAACGTTGGGCAGTTGACCGTGACTCCCCTAGTTGACTTGCCTGTAATTTAAGAGGGAGCCGTACGACATAACGCCCCGCACGATCTCGTGAATGCGTGGCCTTGAATTGAGTTTCACACTCCTCTTCGTCAGGGTTGAGCTGAGTGGTGGAGGGTGAAGGGACCTCCTCTTGTATCCAGAACTTCGTGAGGAGGTCGTGAAGCTCATGATCCACTGCGACATGATGAGAACTATGAACTGAGGCAGTATGTGCCGAGGTCGGGCCGAGAACAATCCATCCAAAAATAGTACGTTGAGCGATGGATTCCTCCTCAGACCTTTTGATGATGTCGGGCTGGATGAACAGCCCGTAGGAGTCAGCACCGAGGATCAAGTCTATAGGTCCGGGGGTGAGGAAATCTGAATCCGCCAGCTGGAGCCCACGAAGGTGAGGCCAACTATATTCTGCTGTCGCTATGGACGGGAGTGATGTTGTTAGATTCTTGAGGATGTAGGCAGTAACGTTGATGGATTGCGAAGAGTAAACTGAGTGAAGGGTGAGCGGAACGACTCCCCGAGTTCGCTCCGACTGAGATCCTCCAATACCGATGATAGGGATAGAGGCGTGCCGTCGAGGTATCTGGAGAGTTGAGATGAGTTGCCCGGAAGCAAAGGTGAGTTCAGACCCGGGATCGATGAGCATCCTTACCGAGTGAGGTGAGCCGCAAGGTGATCTGATGGTAGCGCAACAAGTAGCGAGTAAAATTGCCGGGCGAGTGAGAATTACCGAGTGAGATTGAGAAAGGACCGAGTGCGAGAGTCACTCTGAAGCCGATGTGCTGGTGTTCTTGGATGGTGAGGCCGGCGCCGACGTCTGCGTAGCTGTGGTTGATGGTGTCACCTTATCTTGCATCGTTGACAAACGTGGGGGCGGTTGACTGTCCATGTGTATCATCGTGTGATGCTTATTGCCGCATTCTTTGCACCTCTTCAGATTTTGACAGGCGACTGCGTTATGCCTACCCAAGCAATTAAAGCAGAGGCGCTTATCGATTACAATGTTTCGCCGTAGATGAGCAGACATATCTCTGAAACGAGGGCAAGAGACAATGTAATGAGAGCCAGAGCACAGTGCACATCCGGAAGTTTCCGAGATCCCGGAGGGGGGTGAGATGGCCACATGAGCGGTGGCCGCCGATGTCTTGCTGATCTGTCGTAGTGGCGAGGGAGCTGGTTTTTGTGCTGGAGAGGAGCTCGAGGTTCCGAACTCCATACTCTCCATGGCTCGGGCGCGCCCAGTGAGAAATGTGCGAATGTCCTTGTATGAAGGGGGGTCCGTGGTGGAGCCAAGCTTGACTTCCCAGGCCTCTCGACGTGCTTGGGTCGAGTCGCTGGACGATGAGGTGGACCAAGAGATGATCCCAGTGTTGAACAGGAGCTCCGAGAGACTCCAAGGCATTGAGCGCTTCCGTTGTGGTGTTGAGAAGAGTGTTGAGCTCCTTGGCCGACCGTTGTGAGATGGTCTTGGTGCGGAATAGTCGATCCACCTGAGCCGAAATGAGAAGTCGCTTATTTTCATACCGATTAACGAGAAGGTCCCAGGCTGACGCGAACGCGTCCTCAGAAACCGGTAAATTGGAGATTAGCTGAGCGGCTTCGCCCAAGAGACTAGTCCGGAGGTAGTGCATTTTCTCCACGTTTGATATCTCCGCATTCCGTCCAACCAAGGAGGAGAAGAGATCATGAAAAGGCCTCCACGCTGAGAAGTCACCGGAGAATTGTGGAAGAGTGATCTCCGGAAGATGACGTCGCGCTGATGTCTGACCGCCAATTGAGAGGTTGGCTAGCTGTGAGCCCGACAGAGGGTGAGTCCGTTCCTTCTCTTCAATCTGCATGAGTAATGCGGCTTTGGCGTCGGCATAATATAGAAGACATTGATCGTATACCCTTTTCTTGAAATAATCGTGATCCAGGAGGAGCTCCGCTTTGGATTCCGCCATCCGTTCGTGAGTGGCTTCAAACTTTTGCCAGTTGTTATCGATAACGTCGAGTTTCACCTTGAGCATTTGGAGTTGAAGAGTGGGGAAGGTCGGTTCCTTACACTCGAGAGCCACCGACTTGATGTAAGTGTGCCGATTCATTTGAAGAGAGATTTTCGCTTCGAGGTTGGACATGATGATGGCTGAAATCGCCGTTACCGCTGAGAATACCACTCGAAGTGACCCACAAGAGAGAAAGAGAAGTTCCGACAGACGATGAGAATATCCGAAAATGCGAGAGAGGTCCGTATACCGCGCGCGAGCTCACAATGTCCGAGTGAGAGAGAAGGCGCTAACGATTATAGAGACCGGTGACCGGTCGTCGTATATTCACAAGATGGCCGAAGACCGTCAAGGGAGTGATAGAGAACGCTGTATACGTAGCGAGAATCTGTTGCCGAGCGCCCGAATCCGTCCGGGCGTCGCCGAACACGCACGAATAACCGAGCGCGACGGATGTCAGAGAGAGAGAGAGTGAGAGCGCACTACGGGCGGCGACGATCGCTTGCCGAGCGCCCGAATCCGTCCGGGCGTCGCCGGACACGCACGAGTAACCGAGCGCGACGGATGTCACAGAGAGAGAGTGAGAGCGCACTACGGGCGGCGATGATTGCTTGCCGAGCGCCCGAGTCCGTCCGAGCGTCGCCGAACACGCATGAAGAGGATCGTTCTCGAACTTTCGCCGGTAGCACGTGGAGGCACACACGATTTTCCAAATCCGCACACAGAGTTCACCTTGAGATGATCGTTACCGCACCCACCAATCCGGCTCGAAGGACCAAAAAATGTTTAATAAATAACCCGAGAAATGTCTGGTTTCGGGGGTGTCGGGCAGAACAGTCAATGAGTCACACACACAAAGAAATATGAGCCGCACTTCACAATTCTTCTAGCGATGATATCTCGCTTTATTCTAATAATTACACTAAATCTTATTAGTCTAGGATCTTATGCAATAATTCTATAGTTTGTAATTGAGAACGACCGCGAAATCCGCCGAGGAATTCGAGAGAGGTTGCAAGAGAATGTTACGTCGCTTTACGACGTACCGCGTGCTTCGTACGATAACTGCGTACAAGTCCCCGGTGTCCCGAGAAGGGATAGCGCACACTTCACGCGCGTATGATTCTTTAATTTGATGCTGTTAATTTCCGGGAGATGAGAATGACCGTTTGATACAACCGAATTAGAGTTCACTTGATCTGATCCACGAGAATCTAAACCGAATATTCAGAGAGCGAAAACTGTTCTAAAGGCAACGTGCGTCACGATAGACCGGTACTCACAGAATGATCGAGGATTTCCGGAAGGGTCGATATCGACGCAGGAGCGCGGATAAGGTCTTGAGAGCGTGCTTATGATTGGGTGAAAACATTGCGCGAGACTAGTTAGATTGATAAGACAGGCTACGGGATTGGGTCACGGCCGCGTACAAGAGGAAAAAGGAAGAGAGAGAGAATGCTAGAGAGAAGGACTAGAGTAAGTGAGATGCCGGTGCAAAGATTGAGAAAAGGGAGCGATATTTCCTGAACAGATTTCTACAATATTTTATTAAATATATACATACCGGTCGCAATTATGTATTTGACCATTATGTTTGCTCAATTGCGAGCTTACGAGGCGGGATAGATTCTTGATCCACGCGAATTGTCCAACGTTGTTGTCTTCAATGTACAGCAGGTTGACGTGTTTGTCTCTCTTTAGCTCGCTCAGACGTATCGGGACAATGTTCTTTTCCTCGATACTATATACATTGATTGAAATATCGTTGGCAAGTTCGAATTTTTTAATTTGATTCACAGTCACTGGAAACTCAATGTCCTGGAGATTCAGCACTGTCGTATAATGTGGATAAGAAGATTCCCGATCCACTTTCAATTTAGCTGGATGTAGAGCAGCGACCACAGACCACGCGAAACATGCATTGTCTTTAGATTGCACGTTGATCACCGCTCTCTTCATCATTATCGCTCGCGGTAATTTTATGTGACATCCCGCGCGCATAGGATTATATTTATTTATATTCGATTAAATCGAGTATTCGCGACAATGCCCACCCGCTGTCGCGTTCTTGAAATTCTTCGAGCGATGCTAGAGTGGGTTCGTCAACGCGCCGCTCGTATCATTCGCGTAAATCGGATGTGCGAAAGAATTCATAGTTTCTCGTATTGATAGTTTTATTTGCGCGTTTATCACCCGTCACAAATTCACCATTGAACAATGTATTAATTTTTACATTAAAGTGTTTTTTCAGCACGGTTTGCACATGTTCGAGCACAATGTCTTTGGCATTCTCGAAAAATTGACGAGGCTCGATGTGATTATGATTTATAACCGCACCAGTCAATATGCGGCTCTCGAACGCCGTATCGATTTCTCGCCAAATCAATCCGTGTTGTTGCGTACTGCATCCTGCACCCGCATGTACAAAACGCCTGCGTAACGAGTTCTTCAATCCCTCGAGTCGCGCGATTCGGGCAATCAGCGATTATCGAATCCCGATCGATAATCGTGGACGTTTGATTCGACTTTGCTCTTCCAACGATTCGATATATTCGTCGCATCGTTGCTCCCACGCAACGTACTCCTCTATCGAATTCACCCTTGTAGATTTCTCGCGCAGAATTCGTTCAGCACTGTTTTCCGCCATATTTCTAAATTTATGCCAAAAATTTTTGCTAACAAGATGCGCTTATTAATAGCTCTTGTCTCGGAACTCTTGGCGAAAATACTGACAGGGTGCGCCTCTTTACCATGATTTTATATTCTATCTTGACGTCTCTCTCTATCATGTGTATCAACTAAATCTTTATTTCGCGGTTTGTCACGTACATTTTGACTAATGTCGATTATTGCATTTTTTTGTCGTCTAGAGATGCTATCATTTCAGCCAAGATGCATCGCGAAAGTTTTAGATTACTTATATATTAGCACAAATTAACCTTGATAATTGTTCTTATATTTCACGATTTTGTCATGTTTCGACACGCGCGTTTGAATTCTAATATCTGAGGTGATGTCATCGCGAAGCAACCGCACATCGGCGCTTGAAAATTTTATATTATGTTGCATTTTTTTGCGCTTTCGGCTAAATCTCCACATGGGGGTGATGTCATCGCGAAGCAGCCGTATATCGGCGCTTGAATGGAAAAATTGAAAAAATATCGCGTCGAGAAAGCTGAGGGTGCGTAAAGTAGATGAAGGGTGGCAAGAGTGGCATACAGACCGTTTCCCCTTCTCCTAAATTTTCAGAGTATTAATCTCTCACCACGTCATACTTTTGAAAAATAAGCGTCACGTATACTCGGTTAATTTCTATACGATCAGTGTCGCGTCAACTGCTAGTACCAACGGTCCACTTCTCATAACCGAGAGACAAAATGTACTCTCCTGAAGGAAGTAGCAGCAACGGTTGCAAACGCATGAATTATTACGTTCCATTACGAGATGAAATTAAGCCGTGCAAGAAACCACGAGATGAATATAAGCTGTACAAGAAACCACATGATTTGTAAGTATCACAAATGTTTCATATATATACATATATTTTTTTTTCATATATGTTTTTTCATTGCTATTTCATTTTTAATTGTATTTTTCAGATGCGGTAAACCTCATTGTATACCGCGTATTTTGGTACGCAGATTTACTTTGACGCGCACTGCTTATAAATACTTGGATATTGGAATCAGCGTTGGAGTAACATCTTACGTGGAATTACATCTCGGCGATAACCGAGACAATCAAATCGTATTATCTATTGACACATGGGAATCGCTAATGCTGAAACGAGCGGACGCTGAACAGCTTGTAGAAACGCCTAATCATGCACCAATATGGATTTATGATTTATCAATTGAGATTGTTAAAATACACAATGCGAGTATTATGAAACTTACGTTACGCGATTCTTGCTTGTAAATGAAACCGTCAACTATATTTTTTTTATTCGAACTCGAACATTGCGTTAATCATGAATATTTGAAACTGTGTGAGAATATAAAAGCCGTAAATGAGGGTTTCGATCGACTTGTCGTTAATTTGCAAGGTAATATGTTTGGTGCCGAAAAAGATGCTATTAAAATCTTGCGCGACGTCTATGATAAAACATCTGTCATAGATTGCGAACTATTAGCGTATGCTGTGGATGAACTTTTGTCTGAAACCTTGAGACGAGGTGATGTATTTTAACATAAATAAATGTGTTAAAATGAAAAAATGATTATGTATTTCTTTCGCTTCCCTTCCTTGCTCGCGCTATCCTTCTCCTACACGCGTGCATGCCTCGCGCTATCTCTCTCGCACCGCCTTGCGAACGCCGTATGCACGTGCATGCATCGCGCTATCTCTCTCCCAAGTGCATGCCTCGCACTATCTCTCTCCCACACATTGCGCACGCCTCGCGCTATCTCTTTCACACATGCATGCGTACGCCTCGCGCTATCCTTCTCCCACACCCATAGAATATCATTAGCGCTATCTCTCTCTCACACCTACTCGCGGCATCGAACCTTCGCGTTTCCTCTTCCCCGCGGACTCTCGCCTATCGGTTTCGTCGCGGTTCCCTTCCCACTCCCCGCGGACCCTCGCCTATCGGTTTCGTCGCGGTTCTCCTCTCCCTCTCCGCGGACCCCTCGCCCATCGGTTTCGCCGCGGTCCCCCTCCCCCACTCCGCGGATCCCTTGCCAACCGGTTAGGACGCGGTCCCCCTCTCCCTCTCCGCGGACCCCTTGCCTATTGGTTAGGACGCGGTCGAACCCCTTGCCTATTGGTTAGGTTGTGACCGGACAAACTAGTCGAGATGGAGAATTCTACACAGAATACAGGTTTTCCTACCTTATTAAACGGTCGCCAGTTCGTTTAACCACCAACGAACAAGGAATGCCCTGGAACGACGCCTCGTCGGGTCTTCCGTCGGACAGGATGCTCAGCGTCAGGATTGCGCTGCTATTCACGCCACTGCGTATCTGCTTGGCTGCGTGGGAATTTTTCCTAATCCCTTTATTCTTTTCTGTTTCAGGTCGTCGCTGGATTCACCGGATCAACGCCCAAGGATTGCTGGACTACCCGCTGGTTACCTCTGGATCGACACTTCCAATATACGTCGGAACGACGCAATTTGTACAACGCTAGACAGTTGGACAAAATTCCACTTTCGCTGTTAATCCCTCTTTATTCTGCTTCAGGTCGCCGCTGGATTCGCCGGATCAACGCCCAAGGAGTGCTGGACTACCCACTGGATGAAGCTGAATCGACACACGGACACAGGAGAGGATATCGCGGTTTCGAGGTAAGTAAATCACTTTCACTTTACTTTTACTATATAAAAGTATAAAATATATTTAAATATATAAATATCAATATATAAAATGTCTCTCTTTGTTTAATAGAAGTTTTTTCCGCGACTCTCCACAACTCGGAGATATAATCGCGCTTCAGTCTTATTTTTAAAAGAATACTGCCCTTTTACTATCACGAATCTCTGTCGGGCAGAGATTTTTATTCCGCGAATGTCTTTTCAAAAAGCCCGTAAGACGTTTCTTAAGCACGCTTGGTTTCCGGGGAAAAGGCCTGCCTTTAATTACCGTCGCGAATCTCTAATGTATCGAGACTTTATACCGCGACTATGTTCTACGAAATACCCGTAAGACGTTTTTTATTGCACGCTTAACTTCCGGGAAAAAGGCCTTGAATGCTGCTCTGCACGGCCTTTTATACTCGTTCCTCACTCTGGGACTCTCCCACTAAGAGCCATCCCTTCTCTTGTTCGCCGCTCGGCGGCTTGACTCTCGCGCATGCGCAGTCTTAAAATCTCTAACTAATCTCTAATAATGCTTTTAAAAGCTAAATATCACTTACTCTATTCTTAATTAAATATAAATAAATTGTTTATAAACCTTAAGACCTATATTGCACGCGCTTAACCTTAAATTTACGCTTTGGTTATAAAAATTTGCATATATACATTAAATATATATAATACCGCTTTTTCACGTTCCGCGGTTAACGCAAATACCTAATATTAATTTTACATGCTATTTGTTCGACTAGCCTAATCTCACAGCTAATTTACAAGTTCGGCTAAAAGTGCCAAAGTACTGCACTTAAGGTGCAGCTATCACATTTTTACAAAGGCCATAAATTTACATGAAAAGTGCAACTGGTGTTGCTCGCTTCTACTAATTCTAAAAACGCGTTTTATAATACAATACGCTTGCTTATAATTAATTTCACTTATTTACAGGTTCTCCGACATCGTGCTCGGATTCGTCGGAACTGTCAATCATCTGTAACAAACGCGTTTTTGTTTTTCCGTCACCTACTTCCTTGATAACGGACCGGAACCTCGGAATCTTCTTATCTCCGGGTGTTTTTTCGGCCGATTTGCTCGTCTCGTCCTGCTTCGGGGCTGCTGTGCTGGTGGATTTTCCCTCCGGCTTCAAGATTAGGTTGAACCCCTCGCCTATTGGTTAGGACGCGATTCCCGCGTGACGTCATACCCCCTCCCCCCGCGTGACGTCATTCCCCCTCCCCCGCGTGATGTCATACCCCCCGCGCCGGTCCCCCCCCCCCCCCCCTCAGAGGACTTGGGTTAGAACTCTTAGTAACACTACTGCGATCTATTTCGTTGAAAAGAATTTGCCATTCTCAATTTCATCCGAATTACTTTTTCTCATGAAGAATATTGCGAAAGAACCTGATATTCTACAGGCAATGTCTTTGGGAAGAACAAAATTAACACACATTGTTAACAATATCGTGTGCCGTCAAGAAACACATCGAATTAGAAAAGTATTGAGAGAAAACAAATTCTCAATTTACGAAGATGAAACATCTGACATAACAAACGATAAATGGCTCTCATTAATGGTTCGTTATGTTGAACCAAAAACATTACATGTCAGATGTGAATTATTACAAATGATTCACTTGAATGCAACGGATTATTCTGCCAATAAAATCTTTCAATCGTTTGAGAACGAATGATTGAAAAAGAATATTTCTCTTCGATTGATCGTTGGTCTTAGTTGCGATAATGCCTCTGTAATGATAGGCAAAACGTCCTCTTTTAAAACAAAATTGATAGAAAAAGGTCCGAATCTTGTAACACTTCCATGTGTATGCCACTCTTCAGCATTAGCAGCAAAAGCGGCCTGCGAAATAATTCCTCAAGATTGTGAGCATTTTATTAAAGGCATTTCCACATTTATCAACAGTAGTCCAAAAAGAACAGCTATTTTCCGAGATTTTCAGATGTGCTTCGAAGATAAATCTTTGAGCATTTTGAAGTATGCAGAAACACGTTGGTTAAGGGGATCCCAAAAGATCTGTTTTACCGATAAAAACTTTATTATGCAAAATCTTTTTGTTGATTATAGATATCAAAAAATCCTTTTCCACAATTAAAGTATACATAATAACGGAGTGCGGAGTTTAACATTTCATATGAAAAGTGAAAAAAAAATGATAAAATTACAGTTTAGTTATCGGCCTGTGCCGTCAACATTTACTTAATATAAAAGATTTGTAATCTGCACGTGCCTAATCAGTAAACCCCGCACTCGGCATTTCATCAAAGAGTATAAGTGAACTTAGAGAAGTGAGTTTAGAAGCTTTATAAAAAAGATTTTGCAAAATAAAATTTTCGTGCATATGTGTGTGTGCGAGATGGAGGCTCAAGAGTAAAACAGAGCAGTAGATTAGTTGCGTGATGTCGCCATAGACAGAGCTGCAATCGTATATGACAAAGACAGACATAATCGTACTATCTTCGTCTCTTTCATGCGTGTGAGAGTAATATACCAGGTATATAAATATGAAACCGGAATTTTTGTATAGAAAATACACATTTATTGTATGAAAATGATAAAAAATATTTTATTCGAAATATTGCCCATTGCTAGCTGTACATTTTTCCCATCTCTCTGACAATTTGTGGATGCCACGCCAAAAAAACTGTTGCTCCTTTGAGGCAAACCAGTCATCGAGCCATTTTCGTACATTTTCGTAAGAAGTGAAGTGCTGCTCAGCAAGTGCGTGTCCCATCGATGCAAATAAGTAGTAATCGGATGGAGCCAAGTCTGGTGAGTAAGCCGCATGCGAAAGTATTTCCCAACTAAACGCCTCAATCGTTTCCTTGACCGGTTTTGCTGTGTGTGATGGTGCATTATCATGAAGCAAAATCACTTTGTGTTGCCTTTTTTGATATTCTGATCGTTTTTCACGCAAAGCTTGATTCAAATCGATCATTTGTTGTCGGTAGCGTTCAGTATTAACGGTTTCGCCAGGTTTTAGCAGCTCATAATAGATCACACCTTTCTTCCACGTTCTTCGTTTCTCACGTCAAAATCGCCACTTTTGAATTTTTTTAAACCACTCAAAGCACTGTGATTTACCAAGAGCATGCTCACCGTAAGCTTCTACAAGCATTCGATGCGAATCTTCAGCAGTTTTCTTCAAATGGTAACAGAAAATCAATGCTGTCCGTAAATCGTAGTTTCCAGGCACAAAATTCGACATGTTCAACGCTATTAAAAACTATGCTGTTGTATGAAACTTGTATTGTTGTGAGTTGAAAATCTTTATCAGATGTCAAAACAAGAAAATGGCGCCAATGACGCGGTTTGACGGTAACTACATTGACAGCTAGGGCCATCTAGGGCAAATTCCGGTTTCATATTTATATACCTGGTACATGTACGCACTAACATTATTGCAGTATCTTTTTTCTCTCGATCATACGCTCTGTCACGCTCTGTCTCTTTCTAATCGCTCGCTCGCTATGTACTACGTATCGCGTAGCTTCATGCTCCTCGCATATTCACTTACGCGTTCACTCGCGCTTCTCTCTTTCTCTCTCTCTCTCTCTTTCTCTCTCTCTCTCTCTCTCTCTCTCTTTCTGCTCGTTTATTATTGTATTCTTTTATTTGCTCAACTTTTATTCTTTCTATTCTCGTCTCCTTACATAAAAATAAATAAATTTATTTATTTATTTTTATTTTATACAGCATAAATGAGATATACAATACAAGTTATTTTCTTTTTTTATTTCACTATAGTTAATACAATACATAATTACGTTTCACTTTAGTTAAATACAACACATGCACATACAAAAATACACACGCACACGCACACATACATAATACTTTTTTTATTTATAAAATATACAATATCTTATTTACGCTTTATAAAATAAAGATAAATTAATTTATTTATTATCATGTAGGAAAACAAGAATAGAATGAATAAAAGTCGAACAAATAAAAGATTATAATAATGGGAATGAAAGAATACAATAAAGAACAAGCAGAGAAAGAGAGAGAGAGAGAGAGAGAGAGAACGAATGAGGAGCAAGCGAGATAGCTAACATGAGAGACTTCCGAAGTCTCGCTCGCGAGGCTCACTTTATTTATAATCTCTCGCGTTATATATCGTTACTGTAAAATTTTTGTCTTTCGCGCTTATTGATCCGAAAATAATTACAATGGATTAATGATATTTTATCGATTAAAATGATACCAAACACGATATAAATCGGGTAATTTTTAATCAATTATGTAATTAAAATTATGATTACTTATTTCATTAAAAATAATCCGATTTATGTCATACTTACTGTCATTTTAATTGCAAAAATGTAATTAATCCGTTACAATTATTTTCAGATATATAAAATGCGAAATACAGAGATTTTATTTTCTATAATAAGATGACATATACACGTCAAAGATTACAGATAAAGGGAGCCTGGCGAGCAAGACTTTGGAACTCTTTGATGTTTGTCATCTCGCTTGCTCCTTCATTCTTTCTTGCTCTCGCTTTTGTCGATTCTATAGCATCGGGGATCTTTCCTTATGTACAAAATATAAACATTTTGCAAAATAAAAACTGAAACTTACATTTTGGATGTTATTAATATGAATATAATTATAATGGATTAATGAGATTCTTGCGATAAAAATGATACTAAACACGACTTTACGAATTTAATAATAATTTAAATTAAAGTAAAACGTTAGAAATAAATATAAATTTAAACATTAAATGTCATTTTATTTTTTTTTTGTATAAACTCAGGAATTGTATAATCTCAATTCAAAAAATGTTTTTGACATGTTTTCTCCAATTTAAAAAAATTACTAAGGAAGTAAATGTAAAATAATTTTATAATAATTATTTACAGAAGATATTAGAATAAATTTTTTTCATAATTGATTTTGTAAATAAAAATTTAAATTAACTTACTTTAATTACTTATATATATATATATATATATATATATATACAAGTCAATCATCGCCGATCTTTAGCCGGGCGCACGTCGGTGAGCCGCGCGCCTGGTAGTGTGCGTGAGCGCTCAGCTGTTACAGCTACAGCGCGGTTCACCGACGTGCGTCCGGTAGTGTGCGCGCGCGCGTGTGTGTACACACAGTGTATATATATATAAGTAATGCTGTTCGAGAGCGAGACGAAATTGGAAAAGTGTGCGAGGATCTTTTGGTTCGCGGAAAATAAATCTCGCGAGTACAATTTACGTTTTTTAATTATAACAAAATAATTAACACAATCACAAATTATATAAAAGTTCCAGATAAAAGCTCGGTCGGTTATAGGCGGTTCACAAAAAGAATAGCGGTTGTCGTAAGCGGTTTCACAAAGAGAATAGCGGTTGTCGTAAGCGGTTAACAAAGCGTGTCGAAATGCGGTGTAACTGCAATATGCGGTAACTAAACGCGTAAGCGAGTGTCGTGCGCTCTTCAAGAGCGGGCCCTTTTATAGCGGTTCTTTAATCTCTCGCTGCCAATGAGTTTGAACCTCCGAGTTCGGTTCGAAGATTCAACGCGGCGCCAAACTTTATTGGCCGCCCCTTGAAATATCGGCGCGAGATGAGATTCGGAGCGAGTGATAGGCCGGTGGCCCGTACGTCACGGGCTACGTCACGGCCTCGCGCGTGCCGGCAGCCGTTTATCGCGCGGCTAACCGACAAAGTTGTTTGTGTGTTTTCGTGTAGAACTAATTTGTCACATGGGCTTCAAAAGTCAAAAAACACTAAAAAACCTTAAATAATAATAGCGATAAGAACATTGTTTTTCGACTTTGATCGCGATGGAATAATAATGCAAAGCCCATGTGACAACGAAGAAATTAATTTAAAGGTAATTTAATGCAATCTCAAACAAATGCCGAATATATAACATAAATCTCTGAAAAATAAGAACGCAGTCTTTTGCTTATTTTGATATTTTATTGAAAATTTATTATATTTGTATTTTATAATAGTAGTTAGTGCTACAGTAGTTAGTTAGCCAGAGGCGGTCAATTCGTGAACTGGTTGTTTTAAGAATATTTGACACCAAATGCGTTTTGCATGTTCGCTTTGGTTAAAAAATATATGCCAGAGGCGATCAATTCGTGAGCTGGTTGTTATTTCACACTAGATGCGATTTGCATGTGTGTTAAAAAATGTGTGCCAGAGGCGATCAATTCGTGAGCTGGTTGTTATTTCACACTAGATGCGATTTGCATGTGTGTTAAAAAATATATGCCAGAGGCGATCAATTCGTGAGCTGGTTGTTATTTCACACTAGATGCAATTTGCATGTGTGTTAACAAATATATGCTAGAGGCGATCAATTCGTGAGCTGGTTGTTATTTCACACTAGATGCAATTTGCATGTGTGTTAAAAAATATATACCAGAGGCGATCAATTCGTGAGCTGGTTGTTATTTCACACTAGATGCGATTTGCGTGTGTGTTAAAAAATATATGCCAGAGGCGATCAATTCGTGAGCTGGTTGTTATTTCACACTAGATGCGATTTGCGTGTGTGTTAAAAAATATATGCCAGAGGCGATCAATTCGTGAGCTGATTGTTATTTCACACTAGATGCGATTTGCGTGTGTGTTAAAAAATATATGCCAGAGGCGGTCAGTTCGTGAGCTGGTTGTTTTAAGAATATTTGACACCAAATGCGTTTTGCATATTCGCTTTGGTTAAAAAATATATGCCAGAGGCGATCAATTCGTGAGCTGGTTGTTATTTCACACTAGATGCGATTTGCGTGTGTGTTAAAAAATATATGCCAGAGGCGATCAATTCGTGAGCTGGTTGTTATTTCACACTAGATGCAATTTGCATGTGTGTTAAAAAATATATGCCAGAGGCGATCAATTCGTGAGCTGGTTGTTATTTCACACTAGATGCAATTTGCATGTGTGTTAAAAAATATATGCCAGAGGCGATCAATTCGTGAGCTGGTTGTTATTTCACACTAGATGCGATTTGCGTGTGTGTTAAAAAATATATGCCAGAGGCGATCAATTCGTGAGCTGGTTGTTATTTCACACTAGATACGACTTGCATGTGTGTTAAAAAATATATGCCAGAGGCGATCAATTCGTGAGCTGGTTGTTATTTCACACTAGATGCAATTTGCGTGTGTGTTAAAAAATATATGCCAGAGGTGATCAATTCGTGAGCTGGTTGTTATTTCACACTAGATGCGACTTGCATGTGTGTTAAAAAATATATGCCAGAGGCGATCAATTCGTGAGCTGGTTGTTATTTCACACTAGATGCGATTTGCGTGTGTGTTAAAAAATATATGCCAGAGGCGATATATTATTCTGTTGCAATCGAGACAAACAATGTATTATAAATTTTTATTACAAATATATAAACATGTATGTATACGAACAAAAAAAAGACAATATAATATATATTTGTATCAATAATACATTGTTGTTATATATCCATTGATTATATCGATTGAAAAAAATTAGCTGCATTGCATAGATCGCAACTTATAGAAAGTTACATGATATTATTCAGAATATATGTATATATATCATACACATACATCTGTATACGTCTATGTACATATTATACATACACATATATATATACACAATTATTCATATAACACCTAACCAAATGTTATTCCTCTTAGAAGATATATGGGAAGACACATAGCCCGTATGAACAATGTGAAATTATGTTCAAATATGTGATAACGGCAGACACGTCTATATTATACTGTTATCTATACGCTTAAATACGCTTAGATATGCGTGCGAGGCAATAGAGTAGAAATACACGATGTTGTCCGATTTCAACATATTGAACACAATTTTCTTTCAAATATGCATAAAACATGCAGAAATATTAATATCGGTAACAGCGGAACTAAAATTATTGATATTATCGATAATTTCGGTCGGTATTATCGATAATTTTAATTACACTTACATGAGGGCGCTAACCCGTCGGAGTTCGGCCGTCACTTTTGGATCCCCTTAACGCGTCACAAATGCATTCAGAGAATCTTGGAAATATGGGACACATTATGCAACTTTTTAATGGAACAGGCATCTGAGAATGTTCGTCCTGCGCATAACTTGCTGTCCATTTTTCAAAATCCTTCGACGAAAGCTTATCTCTTCTTTCTTGAATTTGCACTTGATACGTTCAACAAATACAATGCAAAGTTTCAGACAAGGAAGTCCATTATTCACGAGTTGCAGTTTTCCTCAATCGAATTGCTACTTTGGTTTCTTAGAAAATTTATGAAGCCTGCTTTATTAAAAACTGGAGTGTTTGGTCATATTGTTAGGACCGTGAACTTTTCTGATCGTGCCAATCATCTTCTTTTAGAGGAAACTGATTTTGGTTTTGAATGCAAAGAATATTTACAAGAGCAAATAAATCAGAAAATTTTACCTAAAATAGACGTCGATTTTATTCGAGAAAATTGTTTGCAATTTTATATAAAAGAATGTGAACAAATTCGTGATCGTCTTTCAATCGACGATAACTTTTTACATTGTGTTGCAGTTTTCGATAACAAAACTGCATTGTTTGAGTGTGATCGAGAGTCAACGGTTTTTAGAGTACTGCAGGTTAATCGCAGATTAGGAAAATTAGTCGATGAAGATGAAGTGCGAAATGAATGGAAATCTTTATATGAAGTCGATCTACCTACAAAAGTCGACTGGTCTAAATTATTCTTCGATGATATGTGGAGACAAATCGGTTTGTATTTTACGGACGAAGAAAATATTCGTTTTCCAAATTTACGATCGCTTTTAAGCATTGTAAGAACTCTTTCTCACTCAAACGCTGAAGCTGAACGCGTATTTTCCATTATTCCAGATGCAAAAACAAGAAAAAGAAATAATATGTCCATTGAGACATTAAATTCAATTTGCGTTATAAAATACGCTTTAAGAGCTAATGATAAAACTGCTCGCACTATGGCAGTGACACATGAACATCTAACTCTCCACACGACAGCAAATTTATATAAAAATTCAATACCTGAGCGAAAAAGCAACTTAACATCGCATTCACACGACGATGAAGAAGAGATGCAACAATGATATTATCATATAATATTACCATATCAGTCGATGATTAATATAGAGCCGTTATCTTTATTTTTAATTTACGCTGGCTGTTAAAATGCGTTTCAACAATAGTCTTAACAAGAACCTTTTCTCGTTCTTTCAATTTGTTTTTACTGAAGAGGGTCCAGTCGAGGATCGAAACGTTTAATATTAAGAACTTTTCAAAATTTATTTATTATTTGTTATTTTAGTCTTAAGAATTTTTAAGATTTAAATACATACATGTACATACGCAATTTGCTTCTTAAGCATTTTTGTATTTATTATATTTTATATTTTATATTTTTATTTTATTATTATATTTTATATTTATATATTTTATTATATTTTATTTATTTTATTTTGTATTTTTTAATAATTTTTACATTCAGCTATAAATATAAACTGTATTTATCTAAATTTATATTATTCTATTAATTTATATTCCTTAAAAGCTGAGTAATTATTGAATCTAACATGTCAGTTATATATAATACGTATTAAACATACCTCAAAAGTTATAAACCCCGCTATTTTTAAAAAAATATAATTATTGTTGAGTTTTTATATTTATTATTTTATTATCAAGTTATTTCTCTTACATAAAAGAATGGAAGATAAATTTTATTTATTCTATTATATATAATATAAATATTCTATTTCCATTCTAATTATATTTATTCTACTAATTGCATTTATTCTGTTGTATTGCATAGAAATATATATATTGCATATATTGCAAGCGAATAGGAAAATTCGACGGCCGAACATGTGCGAGCGGCGAACGTTTTCGTGATCGCTCAGTGCTGTTCGTAGCCTGCCCCCACGCACGAAGCTACACATACACGCTATGACTGTGTTAGTAAGCCCCGCGGTGGGGGCTCCCATTTCTCACGGACTGGCAGCTCTGCTTGAGAGACAATGTGTATGTGCGTGCATACGCATATGATACGTATCAAGCGGTACGCGGTAGCATCGCGACGTCAAGATATAATAACGTTATAAGGTTAATGTTCGCGATGTCAAGATATAATAACATTATAAGGTTAATGTTATATTTGAATCTGCTGCAGAAAATATATTTGGTTCTATCGAGTAAATAGATTGAAATTTTGTATATATATCTGCTTATATATATCTGCTTATATATGTTCATTTATTGTTTTATAAGTATATTATTTCTTGATTATATCTAAATATTGTCTAAATTATAGCGCTTATTTGCAGGAAAGCAAAATCAATCAATCCTTTCAAGAAGCCGGTATACTTTTAGCGGGGTTTCTTCAGCTGGGATTGCATACGATATAAGACCGTATGCAATCCCAGCTGAAGAACTTTGCTAAACAGCGTAACATATTGGGTTATAGAGATCTGGCAGTAACAAATAGTAGATACAATATAGTAGCACATATAAAACATTCAGTAGCACATATAAAACCAGATATGTAAACTAAATTAAATATTAAAATTCTGTTCTTTTCCTCATACACAGATAGAGGGAAGTGACCATCCAGCGCTTATAATCGAACACAATGACTTGGGTTCTCAAAGGTTTTACAATGCACGGAGTAAGCAAAGTTTCAAATATGATCACTTGAGGAAGGAGGTGCAAGATTATGAACCAGATCCTATAGCGGAGCCTTGGAGGTCAGCTTTTCAAGACGAGATAACGAATTATACTCAAAGTCATTATAGATATGGCGCCTGCTCAGTTTTTGGAATAAGAATATTAAAAGAAATAATCTTAAAAAAGAAAAAAAAGCGCATTTTGCGTGAAGTCTGGACGTATGATGTGCATGGGAGCAAACTATAACAATACTAAATAGGATTCAATAAAATTAACGAATGCCAATTCTACATAAACTACTACTTATACATAAAATACTATATGATTGTGAGATCATATAATATAAGCACATTGCGACGACTTTCCCTACCGTCTCGCGGCTGAGCGATAAACGCGGCCGCCGACTCGTTCTCTCCGTCGCGCGGGTGTAAATTGCGCCGACGAACAGGAGCTAATTCGCCGAACGGGAGATGCGGAATGGTCGTTGACAAAAACGGGAAAACGGAGAAAAAGATCCACGCGCCAGGTGGGAACGGGATGTTAGGAGTTCCGCGCGTACCGTGACGATATCCGAGAGATAATCGCGAGAATCGAACTTGGGCGCCAGATACGATCTTTCACGTGTCAATTCGCGAGACACACAAAATAAGCGCGAAATAGACGCGAAAGAAATTGCCGGAATTCGCCACGGGCTGACTAGCTCGCCTAACGGTAGAAGGGCAGGGCGAGTGTTGTCCTAACGCGATAATTTATACAAGAGGCGACAATTACGGAAACGACAAACACAACTGAAAAGAAACTCGCCAATTAAACAAAGAAATTAACAGATTTATTATAATAGCGGGAGCCGCAGCTCCTCGAGAATAGTAATGATAAACCGCGCGGATATACGGCTGCGGTAAAAGAAACGCGGCTGCGAGACTGGGTGTTAGGCGCGGGGCGCGAAACACCGTAATGTGGACGCCGAGAGACCCGTTAGATCGGCCGGAATGTTCGCTCGGCTTGAATGACTCGCACTGCGAAGAAATTGAATATTGCGTTCTTCTATAATTCGGGCGCAAGCCCGAATCAATTCTCGATATTACCTCGCCAACGGCGACCTTATCGCCCGCTATTGCCGCTAAATTAATAATACGCAACTTAAGATTAACAGGCCATTAATACAACGCGGACATGCTTCGATTTCGGACGGACAGGTTACGCAGAATTGAACACTCGACACACACACGCACGCAATTCATGCAAGAATCGCGAGGAAACTCTCACAAAACGCGCTCACGATTTCGAGACGCGGTGCTTGACAGCCGCTATAATACGTCGAATTTACGCGATTCACACGCTCACGCAACCCGTACAATAATCGTGAAGGAAAGTTGCACCGGACGTGCACGCAAAGTTTAGACGCGAAGATTCACAAACGAAAGACAAAAGTATATATAATATAACAAATTGACGCGAATCACACTCACACTCAAACGACCGACATACAGTATGAATGAGACTTAAACGCTAGACGTGCGAGAACCAACGCAAATATAATCTACGGAATCCGAATCTCCAGAGAGACGACACACGGTTTATTAAAAACGCGAGGTAATGTCTCGATCCGCGGAAACCGATACTTTCGAGGCTCCGGGGCTCGAATCGCTTGACGACGTGGCCGTGACGCGAAAATCTACACTAAAGAATCGGGCTTAGCCCGTACACCAAAGTACGAATTCACGGCGACGACGACAGAACGAAACGATTCCGGGCGCGATCGCGAGTGGCGAATATGGAGGAGGATAACCTCACCGGTACTTTTCCTCTCGTCGGGACGGCCAGGGATCGACGACGTCCTCTCGAGCTCGCCGTCCTTCGCCGTCGATCACCGGGATCCTCTCCGCTCGCTCCCGCAGCAACGCTCCCGAATTTTCTCTCGCCAAAACGGTCCTCTCGCTTACGCTTCTAGTTCGCACGCAAGCTCGCGCCAGTCTGATCCTGGATTGTCGCGATCCAGAATCGATACCTGTAGGCCAGCCGGGGCTGTGCACACGGGGTGCGTGTTATCGCGGCCAATCACGCGTTATCACGCGCTGTGGCCGACGGGCGGCGCGTTCACGGTCGTATTGGGGGTGCGCGCGCCCCCGGTATTGCTAACAATAATTAGTTGGGGCCCTTTCCGCGGGGCCGTCGCGAGGTCTAGGGCGAACGGCTTGGCCGGAAACATCGCTGAAATCCTTTCGATCGTCTTTTCCTGGGGCCGTGTCACGCCATCGGGAGCGTGATTGCAGTCCCACCGCGGGGACCGGATCCGCACGGGCCTGAGTCCTTGCGCGAGGATTTTCTCGCTGTCCCGTGCGTCGCGCATCACGTGTGCGGGACCTGATCCCGTCGTGACATAGCCAGACGTTAGATGCTTTGAATTCCCTGATTGTTGGCTCCTTGCCCCTCTAAGGTCGTCTTGGATCGCCGATTGTATTTTCCGTGATGTTTCAGCGACTTTCCGCTCGTTCTTCCGATGAGGCTCCCCAATCAATTATTCATACGAAAAGAAAATAACAAACGAAATTAATATTAAGCTCGGAATCTCAATTAATGACGCCTCTCTGGAGGTAACGGTACGGTTCTCGCAATTATTCGACTGGCGCGGCCCTTTAGCCCGCGCTTTTCGATCGGAGAGGGATTCGGCGGACGCGCGCGAGACGGCAACGTCACAACATATACATTATTGTTGAACATTATATACTAAAAATAAAATTAACAAATGCCAATTCTACATAAATAAAACTGTATTATCAACAATAATATGTATGTTCAAAAATAATATATATGTGCTTATATTATATTATCTCAAAATAATACAGTATAGTTTTATTTATGTAGAATTGGCATCGTTAATTTTATTGAATCCTATATAGGCAATAAAATATTGTGTAAAGTAGCTCAATTTAACTGTACTTATAAATTCATTCACTTATTACTGTAACAGCATACAGTTGAAGAATGATCTACATTAGTGCTAGGATTTAGATGCAACTTTCGGCCGGATTTCTTGACTCACGCCTACGGTTCTCCCTCTTACTGCTCGCTCCTTAGCAACGCAGCGCCGAACGGCCGTAACTAAGGAGCGCGTCACTAGTCTCAGGAACGCGTATCACAAATGTAATAACGCAATAGCCTAGTGCCCTAGTAGCAAAACTGCTCATTAAAATTTTCTATTTAATACTTTATTTCTATTATTAATACTATTATTAATTCTATTATTAACTTCATTTCTATTATTAGTAACTATTATTACTATAGTATTAATAACTAAAATAATTATTATTCTATTATTAATTACGTATGTTCTGTAAAATTTAAAATATTTATGTTTTATTTAAAGCTCCTAACGCACTGTTATATATCAATTTACGTTATATTATGTTATTTATTTTCACAATATATATTGAAATATATTATATTTATTACGTATGTATGTATGTATGTTATAAATATATTATATTACATTACGTATGTTCTGTAACAATTTAAAATATTTATGTTTTATTTAAAGCTCCTAACGCACTGTTATATATCAATTTACGTTATATTATGTTATTTATTTTCACAATATATATTGAAATATATTATATTTATTACGTATGTATGTATGTATGTTATAAATATATTATATTATATTACGTATGTTCTGTAACAATTTAAAATATTTATGTTTTATTTAAAGCTCCTAACGCACTGTTATATATCAATTTACGTTATATTATGCTATTTATTTTCAAAATATATATTTAAATATATTATATTTTAATATATATTGTGAAAATAAATAACATATTATAAATATATTATATATTATATTTCAATATATATTTCAATATATATATTTCAATATATATTTCAATATATATATATTTCAATATATATATCAATATAATATATTTCATAAATATATTATATTTCAATATATATTGTGAAAATAAATAACATATTAGGTGTACAACTTTGCTTCCGCCGTTTTCCTATAGATGGCTTTAGCGGTAAGTAGTGGTCGAAATAAATAGATCATAGACGTCATGCCATAAACTTTGGCATCTGTCAACATAACCCCATAGAAACATTAGTCGATTTGTGTCTGCATCATAAAGTTATTCTCGATTGAAAATGTCAGTTCACGAGCCAAATTCTCGTCATTTGCGGGAGGTTTTAATTTTCTGCTTCAATATGAAGAAATCTGCGGCTGAGGCTCATCGAATGCTCTCAAATACTTATGGTGAGGCCGCTATTAGTGAAAGAACGTGTCGTGAGTGGTTTCAACGTTTCAAGAACGGTGATTTTCACGTCGAAGACCGGCATAGCGGTGGAAGAGAGAAGGTTTTCGAAGATGCAGAATTGGAGGCATTACTTAATGAAGACTCGAGTCAAAGTCAAGAAGAATTGGCACGATCATTGGGACTGATTCAACAAGCAATTTCAAAACGCCTCAAAGACATGGGAATGATTCAGAAGTAAGGAAATTGGGTGCCGTACGAGTTGAAACCGAGAGATGTTGAACGGCGTTTGTTTGCTTGTGAACAGTTGCTTGAAAGACAAAGACGTAAGGGATTTCTGCATCGCATTGTGACTGGGGACGAAAAATGGGTTCATTACGATAACCCCAAGCGCAGAAAATCATGGGGATATCCCGGCCATGCTTCCACGTCGACGGCCAAACCAAATATTCACGGCTCCAAGGTCATGCTCTGTATTTGGTGGCACCAGCTCGGCGTAGTGTATTATGAGCTGTTAAAACCAACTGAAACAATCACAGGCGATCGTTATCGAACGCAATTAATGCGTTTGAGCCGAACATTAAAAGACAAACGGCCCCAATACAACGAGAGACACGATAAAGTGATTTTGCAGCATGACAATGCTCGACCCCATGTTGCGAAAGTGGTCAAGACATACTTGGAAACGTTGAAATGGGAAGTCCTATCCCACCCGCCGTATTCTCCAGACGTTGCTCCCTCTGACTATCACTTGTTTCGATCAATGGCACACGGCCTGGTTGACCAGCACTTCCGGTCTTATGAAAAAGTAAGAAATTAGATCGATTCGTGGATCGCTTCAAAAGATGACCAGTTTTTTCAACGCGGGATTCGTACGCTGCCCGAAAGATGGGAGAAAGTAGTGGCCAGCGATGGACAATACTTTGAATCATAAATGTATAACCAGTTTTTTACAATAAAGCCTCGAATTTCGGAAAAAAAACGGCGGAAGCAAAGTTGTACACCTAATAATATAACGTGAATTGATATATAACGTTAGGAGCTTTAAATAAAACATAAATATTTTAAATTGTTACAGAACATACGTAATTAATAATAGAATAATAATTATTTTAGTTATTAATACTATAGTAATAATAGTTACTAATAATAGAAATGAAGTTAATAATAGAATTAATAATAGTATTAATAATAGAAATAAAGCATTAAATAGAAAATTTTAATGAGCAGTTTTGCTACTAGGGCACTAGGTTATTGCGTTATTACATTTGTGACACGCACGTTCCTGAGACTAGTGACGCGCTCCTTAGTTACGGCCGTTCGGCGCTGCGTTGCTAAGGAGCGAGCAGTAAGAGGGGGAACCGTAGGCGTGAGTCAAGAAATCCGGCCAAAAGTTGCATCTAAATTCCAGCATTGGTCTACATTGAAGTATGACGTTACAGTAATACAAAAGTGAATGAATTTATAGGTATAATTAAATTAAGCTACGTTATGCAAGATTTTATTGCCTATATAGGATTCAATAAAATTAACGAATACCAATTCTACATAAATAAAACTACTGTGTTATTGTAAGATAATATAATGTAAGCACATATATATTATTGTTGAACATTATATACTAAAAATAAAATTAATGAATGCAAATTCTACAATAAAACCTTATTGTGATTTACTTATTATTATTAAACTTTATTATTATTAGATATTCTACATGAATAAAAAACTATATTATATTATTAAAAATAAAACGAATCCCAATTATATATAAATAAAACTCTATTATTGTGAGATAATATAAAAAAAAATAAATAAAAGATAATACTTAAAATAAAAAATACTTTGTCTTCTTTGGTATCTTCTATGGTACTTCATTTATCTTTTTTTGCATCCTCTATGGCACTTTATGTTATATTATCTCACAATAATACCGTACAGTTTTATTTATGTAGAATTGGCATTCGTCAATTTTATTGAATTCTATATAGGTCAATTTTATTGAATTCTCTTACGCAATAAAATATTGCGTAAAGTAGCTCAATTTAACTATACCTTTAAATTCATTCACTTTTATATTACTGTAACATCATACAGTTGAAGAATGGTCTACATGATGTTACAGTAATACAAAAGTGAATGAATTTATAGGTATAGTTAAATTGAGCTACTTTATACAAGATTTTATTGCCTATATAGGATTCAATAAAATTAACGAATGTCAATTCTACATAAATAAAACTGTACGGTATTATTGTGAGATAATATAATGTAAGCACATGTATATTACTGTTGAACATTATATACTAAAAATAAAATTAACGAATGCCAATTCTACAATAAAACTTTATTATTGTGATTTACTTATTATTATTAAGAAATTTATTATTATTAGATATTCTACATGAATAAAAAACTATATTATATTATTAAATATTATATGCTAAAAACGCATATACAGGGTGTTCCAGGAGGAAAGGTCAATATTCTGGGAGGTGATCGTATCGGTCATTTTAAGGAAAAATGTTCATATGAATATATGTCCTATTCCCCACGGTTTCCGAGATAGAGCGACTTAAATGTACACCTCGTGTATTCACTTTTCTTCTGTACACTTCAACCTTCATCCGTGAACCTGTACAGTGGAGTGTATAGAAGAAAAGTGAATACACGAGACGAACTGCTCGCTCAAATAATGGATGCTAGTGCCCGCATAAAGGAACGTCACAGTGTACTCAGACCAACAACACGCCATGTTCACACAGCAGTTGAAAAATGCATTGATGTTAACGGTGGAATTTTTGAAAATTTATTATAATCTGTAAAAAATGTATCACTTGAACAATAAATATTAGAAATAGTAGTATTTCTTTCTTGTCAGTAATTTTGCAACTGTACATACAAGTCGCTCTATCTCGGAAACCGTGGATAATAGGACATACAGTGGCGTGGAAAAGTTTCCGGCCAGTGACATTTCGTACTCTAATTTATTAAAAAAAATCTAATGACTTTTTAACCATTATCAGGTGCGAGTATAATATATAGGAAACAAAATAATATAGTGAAAGAATATTGTTTATGTTTGTGAAAGTATTTATAGTTATAATTGTTATATTTACAAAATGTCACTGGCCGGAAATTTTTGCACGCCACTGTATATTCATATGAACATTTTTGCTTAAAATGACCGATACAATCACCTACCAGAATATTGACCTTTCCTCCTGGAACACCCTGTATATTTTTTGCAGAAAAAATATAGATTTTTACAAAAAGCAATGAGATCACCTAAAAAAACCTCACAAAGGTAAAAAGAAATACGCCAAGTAAATAAAAAAAACCCAACCTGTACGCAAAAAAAGTTTATTATTTATCCCTAAAAAATAACTTTTAAAAAAATTTTTCCTTGAAAAATAATTTTCATACAAAATAAAAAACTAAAATATGATTTTTCTCTAAAAAATAAAAACTTTTAAAAAATCAAAAATCAAAACTAAATATGAAATCAAGTTAACTAGCCAAGTACAGTTTGTAAGAGTTTGTAATTTAAAACAGTATTTGTTTAATAAAGCCAGTCTTGCATTTATAGAAATATTATAGATTCTCTCGAGAAAATTAAAATGCATTTTATTTTTATAAAATTACGCTATTATGTCCCCCCCAAATAAATATTATTATATATATAATATATAAAATAGCACAATTATATTGCGGATTTTATTACAAATAGTACATCATAAAACTACTTAAGCCTTATTGCAATAACGTCGATCACATCGATCACCAATTTCGAGTTTAAAAGTGCCCCGTGCCAAACTGATCGACTTGTTTTGAAATTAATCATAAGTTTTACCAGATAGACCTAAAACGAAAAGGATTAAAATTAAAGTGACATACAAATACTTGGCGTGCCCGATCTGAAATAAAAATGTCCAAAAGATTATCAGAAATTATTATCAATATATTAATAAAAATATATGTCTTATGATGCGACAGGGGCACAAATTTCTGTATGTAACTTTAATTTTAATCCTTTTCGTTTCAGGTCTATCTGGTAAAGCTTATGATTAATTTCAAAACAAGTCGATCAGTTTGGCACGGGACACTTTTAAACTCGAAATTGGTGATCGATGTGATCGACGTTATTGCAATAAGGCTTAAGTAGTTTTATGATGTACTATTTGTAATAAAATCCGCAATAATTGTGCTATTTTATATATTATATATAATATTTATTTGGGGGGGGGGGACATAATAGCGTAATTTTATATAAATAAAATGCAATTTAATTTTCTCGAGAGAATCTATAATATTTCTATAAATGCAAGACTGATTTTATCAAACAAATACTATTTTAAATTACAAGCTCTTACAAACTGAATTGCTTTTATGTACTTGGCTAGTTAACTTGATTTCATATTCAGTTTTGATTTTTGATTTTTCAAAGGTTTTTATTTTTTAGAGAAAAATCATTTTTCAGTTTTTTATTTTGTATGAAAATTATTTTTCAAGGAAAGATTTTTTTAAAAGTTATTTTTTAGGGATAAATAATAAACTTTTTTCCGTACAGGTTGGGATTTTTTTATATACTTGGCGTATTTTTTATTTACCTTTTTTTTAGGTGATCAAATCTTTTGTTGTTTGCTTCTCGTTGGAGATGGGCAGGCTCTCCTAATGTCATTTCTCACTTCTCTCTATCTGTGTGCGAAGAAAAGAACTGAATTATAATATTTAATTTAGTTTACATATCTGATTTTATATGTGCTACTTAATTGTACTTACTGTCTGTTACTGCCAAATCTCTGTAACCCAATATGTTACACTGTTTAGCAAAGTTCTTCAGCTGGGATTGCATACGGTATAAGACCATATGCAATTCCAGCTGAAGAAATCCCAGCTATAAAAGTATACCGGTCTTCTCGAATCTCGAAAGGATTGATTTCGCTTTATCCTGCAAATAAGCGCTATAATTTAGATAATATTCAGATATAATCAAGAAATATACTTATAAAACAATAAATAAACATGTATAAGTAGATATATATACGAAATTTCAATCTACTTACTTGATAGCACCAAATATATTTTCTGCAACAGATTAAGAGACACGGTAGTGTCTCGCGCCAAGTCACGCGAAGCAAAGACCGCGCGTAGTAACAGCGAGGCACCCCGGGTATCTATACGCGAGTCGGATAGTTGAGAGTACCTTAGATTACCAGATCTGAATAACGGCTGAACCGATCGAATTTTTGATAAGCTTAATCGATAGCTTGGGTTCGATTTATATAAGGAAAGTGTCTTTATTTTCGCTCTGCATGTTCTATAAAGCAAAGATATTACGAAGCAAAGTCGAAATGTGGAAATTTTCATGTAAGAAACGTCACCATCATCATCATCATCATCATCATCATCATCGTCATCGTCGTCCCCTTTACCGCTATATATGTATACAACACATGCATAGAATATAGTGGTATTATGCTACTCGTATATATACACGTACACAACACACATGCAATAATGGCAATGTATTCTTGTACGGTTGGCGTCTTTGACGAAAGATTGCGCTAACGGCGCTTCGTGATGTTACTGCTTGCATCCATACTTGCTTTTGACAGGTATAGGTTAAGTTTGCAAAATGCCGAGTGCAGTGTTCGTATGCTTTCATTTATAAAAAAGTGAAGATGCAAAATTCTTCGTAATACTTGTGGATAGTTGGATCAGGTATATCTTATTTATATTAGAGAAAATTAAAACATTACAAAAGTAATTTATGCTACGTGTAAAAACAGAACAAAGTATCGCAATACATATATTTATAAGAAAGAGATGTGTGTATTCTATAATATGTTTATTATAAGATATGTGTGTGTGTGTGTGTATTCTATATATTCAACTATCCAGAAGTATCAAGAAGAATTTTGCAGCTTTATTTTTTTATAAATGAAAGAGTGCTACGCTATATAATGTTGCACTCTGGAAAATTTAACGTCAAATACCTGTCAAAAACCAGTATGGATAACTGCGAACAGTAATATAGGCATACGCACACAAGAATCTAGTATATTTGAATGCATTTGTTAAAGGAGTGTCATCATATAGTTATTCGTCATGCATCATATGATTACAGATAAGTATAAATAACATTGGTGAAATGCAGTCTGTGTGTAAAGTTAATGCATGTCTTATGAATAATTTATAAATATACACTTATTTTTCAGTGGAAGTAGAAGAATTTTTCAAGCTGTTGATAAGATTTTGACAAAGCATGTGGCATCATGTTTATTGCAAATCAACATATTATAGTTAATTCTTATTTCGATGCGAATGCATTGCTTGAAATAGATGAAGCATGTTCTAGTATTGTTAATGAATATAATAGATTTGTTACGTTGTATTTTTCCATCTGTCAGAATGCTATTTGGTATATATATTTGACAGAAGAAATTTATATTAAAACTGATATTATTCATTATTTTGTTCTTTTTAGTATCGATACAAGGATTGGTTTACAATAGGCATGTTGTCGCAGACTTTGTCAAAATCTGAACAGTTTGAAAAATTTTTCTAATTCCATTGAAAAATAAATGTATTTATAAATTTATTATAAAAATTTACAAATTATTAAAAAAAATAGATAGAAATAGAAATAAAATATAAATAGAAATTTATAAGACTTAATCGCACACACAGACTGTGTTTCACCAATATTACTTATACCTATAATTGCATATGATGCATGACAAATAACTATATGATGACAATCCTTTGACAAATGCATTTGAATACACTGGATTTCTTTTTACATCTTTCGTTTTTGATATATAATCAAGATACAAGATGGATTAATCAAACAATTTATAGCATAGCACAAGCATATAATAATATATTTCAATTTTAATGATAATAATTTTTTTTAAAAAAAGAATGTACAAATAGATATTGTCCAATAGAAATCAAAGAAATAAAAGGGTTGCTTTTTATAATTCAGAAATATAATAGATATATTAATTTTATCTGACTGCTCGTAAACATGTGTATAGTATAATAGCAAAACATGTATATGACACATTAAAAAAAAAAAGAAATGATATAACTGCTAAAAAATTACCTTTTTTAAAAAAAAGTGAAAAAAAGCGCCAAGTGCAGGCGCATAAGCGTCTTTTGCTATAAAAAGCTCTTATACAAAATAGTGTTATTTTAATTATTTTAATACAAAACACTGTCACATCCAAACTAAAAAACTGTTTCACAAAATAGTTGTTTTAATTTTCTACAAAAATAATGTGATATATGATAAAAATATTGCGCCAACTAATAAAAATTTACAAAATTTATAAAATGTTACAAAATTTATTAATTATTATTTCTAATATTAAAAATTGTATCAAATTGCAATGTGATTAAAATAGTGGAACATATTTAAGTGAAAGAAATTTTTTATTAAGAAAACAAATTTCAGTATAAAATAACTTTTTAATTAGAGAAAAACTTGGCGCTGCAAAAATTCAAAATGTAAATAATACGTTAATTAGCATATGTTCAGTTTAGCAGCGCCAAATTTTTCTCTAAGTAAAAAGTTATTTTATACTGAAATTTGTTTTCTTAATAAAAAATTTCTTTCACTTAAATATGTTCCACTATTTTAATCACATTGCAATTTGATACAATATTTAATATTAGAAATAATATTAAATAAATTTTGTAACATAAATTTTTATTAGTTGGCGCAATATTTTTATCATATATATCACATTATTTTTGTAGAAAATTAAAACAACTATTTTGTGAAACAGTTTTTTAGTTTGGATGTGACAGTGTTTTTGTATTAAAATAATCAAATATAACTGTAACCTTAATTACGACGTCGCGATGCTACCGCGTACCGCGTCGCTTGATACGTATTATATACGTTACATATGCACGCACATACACATTGTCTCTCAAGGTGTATTTGCACACTCAAGCGAATAATTCTACATGAGCGCTGCAAACGCGCCTTGAGGGACAAACTCGCTTTGCGTGTGTGCGTGCGTGCATACGTGAGAGTCTGAAACTTATGATGATTATTATGATAATGATGATGGAGAACGAAAAATGTCACATTTCTGGTATACGATTATCATTCCTCAGGATTGACTGCACCAATCTTATTCAAACTGGTCGCAATCGAAAGCTTGCATCCACATTGTATCAGAAAAGTGCCGTTAGATTTTTGATTAACAGCTTGGTTCCTGAAGAATTTTAATCGAAAGTTTATTAGACGTAAAACTCCGGATAAGCTACTTGGTAGCGTCGCGGCCCCTGTACATAGGCAACATAGGCAAACCATTGACAAGCCGAAACGTTTTTTTATATACTTGGCGTCGCGACGCTATCGCGTCGCTTGATCAAAAAATCAGTACCAAACAATTCAGTACATTTTTCCACAGAATAATTCAATAAGTCTTTAGCTTTAGCATATTTATTGTTATTCTTGCAATCTGTTTCGTGACAAAGAATTGTAATTGCACAATGTAAAGAAATAAAATGGATCAAATATTTCTCTGATAAATAATTTTGAAGAACAACTGGACCTACATACAATAAAAATAATCTTAATTCAGTCGCTTTCTATCGATCGAGATATTCTAATTCACGAGTTTTTCTCGCAAATTCACATAGAATCCATTTTGCTATTGTTTTTAAATTTGCAGATATTTCTTTAGTCATCTTCCCATACAGCACCGAAAGATTGCAGAAATGTTGCATAAATCTTACATTGAAACATTGTAATATTGCATGGAAGTTGCGAAATGTTTCTGCAATGTTACTGCAAGCCTGCGGCTTGCCTGTTGAAATGTCCGCCCTCAGAAATATTACAATGTAAGACTACAGTAATGTTACGGTGCAATGTATTTGTAATATTGAAACGCGTTGCTACAAATATGCAGAACGCTTCAAATTTAATAGATAAACTTTGAAAATATATAAAGACATCCAAGAGAGATAAGAAAAAACTCGTTGCAATTGTGTAAGTTCACAATCTGTTTGTATCCGAGATATTCGGATATCCGGATGCAAAAAGATTATGAATTTACGCAATCGCAACGAATTTTTTCTCATCTCTTTTGGATGTCTTTATATATTCTCAAAGTTTATCTATTAAAATCTGAAGTATCTTGCATATTAGACAATTTTATTACCAAATATTTATTTTTACAGAGGAATGAAAAAAACTATTAAACAATTTTCTGTTCTAATTAACATCGCTATTTTATTTTATTTGCTATGACATATTTATCATATAATCATCTTATACATCTTTGGTATAAATATTGCTCATAAGACATTGTCCAATAAATTTTTTTCTTACTATGCAATTGTATGCATATTTCTCAACATAAAATAGTATAAAGTAAAAAATCAAATTCTTTGTCACATGTAATGTTTTCTACAAAATAAAATACTTATTACTTTACAAAATAAAAGACATATATTAATAAATTTTAGTTAAATCGTAAAAATGGCGTCAATGTAAAATAAACGTAGTGGCTTTATAAAAAAAAAACGGATATTTTTCCCATATAACATCGGTTGCATGTACATTACGTTGATTCCGTTGGCCTAGAAATTTAAAAACAAAGAAAGGTAAGGATCATATTCAAATAATAAAATATTTAATCGAATTAAATCAATTCATAGTATTAAATTATATCTTGTATATTCTCGTAACTTCCAAATTTTTAATTATATATATGTATCAATGTAAATATATATATATATATATATATATATATATATATATATATATATATATATGTCTTCGATACATTATATAAGTAAACTGAACATATTATTTTAAAAAACAAGATTTTTATATCTTATGAATCAGATTGACAAGTTCTATTAGTGGTAAACAGTATTATGTCTACAGTTTTATAGATCTGCTCCTAAATAATGATATACAGGGTGTCCCGCAACGTGATGTCCACACTGAAACTGTGTATTCTTTGTGTCATTCTAAATCAAAAAGTCTTAATATACATATGCCCTAAAGTCGCTTGTTTCGAAGTTATATCGAAAAAATGCAAAAGTGTTTTAATAAAAATGAATAAATAAATATTCATAATCAGAAAAATGAATAAATAAATATTCATAATCAGAATATGTCAGCTATATTTAATTATATATATTATATTTATAAATATATGTTTCTGATAATATATTCATTTATATATGGAACTACTCTATTAACGATTATTTTTTTCCATTAAAATGAAAAATTTTGTGAACGTTAAATAACAAATATTATTTTAGTTAATTATGCACTAATTTTAATTTATAATATATACCTTATACTCTATTTGTCTCTCCTTCTCCCGCTTTCTTTCTTCTTTCTCGATCTCTTTTTCTTTTGCCTATTATTTAAATAAAATTGAGTAAATAAATATTCATAATCAGAATATGTCAGTTATATTTAATTATACATATTATATTTATAAATAAGTTTCTGATAATATCAAGCGACGCGGTAGCGTCGCGACGCCAAGTATATAAAAAAAACGTTTCGGCTTGTCAACGGTTTGTCTATGTTGCCTATGTACAGGGGCCGCGACGCTCCCAAGTAGCTTATCCGGAGTTTTACGTCTAATAAACTTTCGATTAAAATTCCTCAGGAACCAAGCCGTTAATCAAAAATCTAACGGCACTTTTCTTATACAATGTGGATGCAAGCTTTCGATTGCGACCAGTTTGAATAAGATTGGTGCAGTCAATCCTGAGGAATGATAATCGTATATCAGAAATGTGACATTTTTCGTTCTTCATCATTATCATAATAATAAGATAAGATATGTCAGACTCTCACGTACGTATGCTCGTACGCAAAGCGATTTTGTCTCTCAAGGCGCGTTTGCAGCGCTCATGTACAATTATTCGCTTGCGTATGCAAATACGCCTTGAGAGACAATATGTATGTACGTGCATACGTAACGTATGTGATATGTATCAAGTGATGCGGTACGCGGTAGCATCGCGATGTCATAATTAAGGTTAAAAGTTATTAAAGGTTATATTTTGTAACGATGCATTCCCCCATCGTTACTAGACCGTACTCGGCCGCCGATCCGCCGGAAGTCCGCCGCCCGACGAACACCGGTCGGGCAAATGCGGAGGCGCTGAGCGCCCATTTTTAAATAATATCAGAAACGCGTAAACATCTAACCGCCGTTAGGCGCGCGAAAACATCGAGAACCGACGACGCGCTCGGGTAACCGACCGACCGCTGCCGAAAATACCCGAGTCGCGCGCGCCGTTTCAACGATAAACCAGATTAGAACAATAGGCGAATTACGCAGACGCGCGCGCCGAAAACCGGTATAAATAGAGCGCGTTTCTGAATATCGAGACCAGATCTTCCGCACCGCCAGAGTCTGTAAGACGCCTGGAAACCGCCTAGATCCTGAACCGCTCAGAGAGAGAGAAAACGGGGTTGGGTGTACTCAGCCTCCGCCGAGAGTTTGCGGCATCTCCGAGAGCGATCCTTCCGAGACCGATTAAAAGAGGCAACCGGGAACGGGCGTACTCGTCCCCGTCGAGAGTACTCGACACCTCGAAACAATCCGACCACCTGCGTGCAACGGCGCTCATCTAGTGGTGGGGAGTTCCCTGCCATCGACGGGTGTTCTCGTCGGCCGTTGCACTCCTGAATTACACGGGGACAGACCATCCTGACGTACTACCGACCGCACTAGACACGCGTATCTAATACGGCCCGACCGCCATTACGATATCGGGACGCGCCATTCATACGGGAGCGCTAAGTCCCGCGCCGGGGGATGATCCACATCCCTACCGCGACACCGATCGACATACGCGATCAATACCGACGCGTCAAAGAACCGCCCATCGGGCCGACCGAAATTACCGCCCGATAGCTAACGGCCTCTGCCGAAATCGCTGTCCGCGATCCGTAATCGATATTCTATCGATCCGTCGAAATCGCGCACCGCGCAACGCATCCGTGCGTTGCATTGAATGCACCGCCCTGATACGACCGCACCACGATCCGTTCAGCATTGTACACGCATTTATATAAAATCTATATCGATACTCTGCGCTCACCTAATCATTGCTATACGTTTGCGCACTCACTCACTCGTCACTCGTCTCGCACGCACAATAATACATTCGCACACCTATACACACTCACACACCTAAACACACACGCTGTACATATACACCACAACACGCAATAAATTATATTTTACCTAACATCACTTTCGTTCGTCTCTCGATACCCTCTTTCACGAGCCCCGGATCCCGACCGAGTTAGCCGTCACCGCCTGGCGAAAGCGGTTTATTACAATTTGAACGAGTAAGTAGATTGAAATTTCGTATATATATCTGCTTATACATGTTTATTTATTGTTTTATAAGTATATTTCTTGATTATATCTGAATATTATCTAAATTATTGCGCTTATTTGCAGGATAAAGCGAAATCAGTCCATTCGAGATTCAAGAAGACCGGTATACTTTTATAGCTAATATATTGGGTTATAGAGATTTGGCAGTAACAGACAGTAAGTACAATTAATTAGCACATATAAAAAACATTGAGTAGCACATATGAAACCAGATATGTAAACTAAATTAAATATTATAATTCTGTTGTTTTCTTCACAAACAGATAGAGAAATTTAGTAGCAAAGAGGTAAAGGAGAGCCTAGCCTGCCCATCTCCAACAAAAAGCAAGCAGCGAAAGATTTGATACGGTTTGTCGAAGAATCAAACGGCAATTCTCGAGAACTATCAAATGATGTCCGACACCACCTTTAAGGCATTGCGAAGACAACTGCCAGTACAAACAGTGCAACTGCGAACGAAAATTGATTGGAACAAAATTGTGTCATATAGTATTGGCAAAAACCTTGAAGTCTGGACGTATGATGTGCATGGGAGCAAACTATAACAATACTAAATAGGATTCAATAAAATTAACGAATGCCAATTCTACATAAATAAAACTGTATTATCATCAATAATATATATATACGATACAATAATATAGTATATATATGTTCAAAAATAATATATATGTGCTTATATTATATTATCTCACAATAATACAGTATAGTTTTATTTATGTAGAATTGGCATCGTTAATTTTATTGAATCCTATATAGGCAATAAAATATTGTGTAAAGTAGCGCAATTTAACTACCTATAAATTCATTCACTTATTACTGTAACATCATATAGTTGAAGGATGGTCTATATTGAAATATGATGTTAGTAATACAAAAGTGAATGAATTTATAGGTGTAGTTAAAGTGATATTATATTATTAAATTATATTATATTATATGTAATATAATATAATATATATAATATAATATATAATATAATATATATTATATATTATATATATTATTGTTGAACATTATATATTAAAAATAAAACGAATGCCAATTCTATATAAATAAAACTATTATTGTGAGATAATACAAAAAAAAATAAAAAATATTTAAAAGAAAAGACTTAAAATAAAAAATACTTTGTCTTCTTTGGTATCTTCCATGGCACTTCATTTATCTTCTTTGGCATCCTCTACTTTATGTTATATTACCTCACAATAATACAGCACAGTTTTATTTATGTAGAATTGGCATTTGTTAATTTTATTGAATCTTATATAGGCCATAAAATATTGCGTATAGTAGCTCAATTTAACTATATAAATTCATTCACTTTTGTATTACTGTAACATCATACACTTGAAGAATGGTCTACATTGAAGTATGAGGTTACAGTAATACAAAAGTGAATGAATTTATCGGTATAGTTAAATTGAGCTACGTTATACAAGATTTTATTGTCTATATAGGATTCAATAAAATTAACGAATGCCAATTCTACATAAATAAAACTACTGTATTATTGTAAGATAATATAATGTAAGCACATATATATTACTGTTGAGCATTATATACTAAAAATAAAATTAATGAATGCCAATTCTACAATAAAACTTTATTATTGTGAGATATTCTACATAAATAAAACTTTATTATTGTGATTTACTTATTATTATTAAACTTTATTATTATTAGATATTCTACATGAATAAGAACTATATTATATTATTAAAAATAAAACGAATGCCAATTCTATATAAATAATACTCTATTATTGTGAGATAATATATAAAAAAAAGAAAAACTTAAAAGAAAATACTTAAAATAAAAAATACTTTGTCTTCTTTGGTATCTTCTATGGCACTTCATTTATCTTTTTAAGCATCCTCTATCAAGAGACACGGTAGTGTCTCGCGCCAAGTCACGCGAAGCAAAGACCACGCATAGTAATAGCGAGGCACCCCGGGTATCTATACGCAAGTCGGATAGTTGAGAGTACCTTAGATTACCAGATCTGAATAACGGCTGAACCGATCGAATTCTTGATAAGCTTAATCGATAGCTTGGGTTCGATTTATATAAGGAAAGTATCTTTATTTTCGCTCTGCATGTTCTATAAAGCAAAGATATTACGAAGCAAACTCGAAATGTGGAAATTTTCATGTAAGAAACGTCACCATCTCCATCATCATCATCATCATCGTCATCGTCGTCCCCTTTACCGCTATATATGTATACAACACATGCATAGAATATAGTGGTATTATACTACACGTATATATACACGTACACAACACACATGTAATAATGGCAATGTATTTCTTGTACGGTTGGCGTCTTTGACGAAAGATTGCGCTAACGGCGCTTCGATGTTACTGCTTGCATGCATCCATACTTGCTTTTGACAGGTATAGGTTAAGTTTGCAAAATGCCGAGTGCAGTGTTCGTACGCTTTCATTTATAAAAAAGTAAAGATGCAAAATTCTTCGTAATACTTGTGGATAGTTGGATCAAGTATATCTCATTTATATTAGAGAAAACTAAAACATTACAAAAGTAATTTATGTATATGTAAAAACAGAACAAAACATAGCAATACATATATTTATAAAAAAAAGATGTGTGTATTCTATAATATGTTTATTATAAGATATGTATGTGTGTATTTTATAGATTCAACTACCCAGAAGTATCAGGAAGAATTTTGCAGCTTTACTTTTTTATAAATGAAAGACTGCTATGCTATATAATGTTGCACTCTGGAAAATTTAACGTCAAATACCTGTCAAAAACCAGTATGGATAACTGCGAACAGTAATATAGGCATACGCACACAAGAATCTAGTATATTTGAATGCATTTGTTAAAGGAGTGTCATCATATAGTTATTCGTCATGCATCGTCTTATGAATAATTTATAAATACACATTTTTTTTTCAGTGGAAGTTGAAAAATTTTTCAAGCTGTTAATAAGATTTTGACAAAGCCTGTGGCATCATGTTTATTGCAAATCAACATATTGTAGTTAATTCTTGTTTCGATGCGAATGCATTGCTTGAAATAGATGAAGCCTGTTCTAGTATTGTTAATGAATATAATAGATTTGTTACGTTGTATTTTTCTATCTGTCGGAATGCTATTTGGTATATATATTTGACAGAAGAAATTTATTATTAAAACTGATATTGATTATTTTGTTCTTTTTAGTATTAAGACAAGGATTGGATGCAATATGTTGGTTTGCAATAGACGTGTTGCCGCAGACTTTATCAAAATCTTAACAGCTTGAAAAATTTTTCTAGTTCCATTGAAAAATAAATGTATTTATAAATTTATTATGAAAATTTATAAATTATTAAAAAAAATAGATCAATATAGTTATTTGTCATGCATCATATGTAACTATAGATAAATACAAATAACATTGGTGAAATGCAGTCTGTGTAAAGTTAATGCATGTCTTATGAATAATTTATAAATACACATTTATTTTTCAGTGGAAGTAGAAGAATTTTTCAAGCTGTTGATAAGATTTTGACAAAGCCTGTGGCATCATGTTTATTGCAAATCAATATTGTAGTTAATTCTTGTTTCGATGCGAATGCATTGCTTGAAATAGATGAAGCCTGTTCTAGTATTGTTAATGAATATAATAGATTTGTTACGTTGTATTTTTCTATCTGTCGGAATGCTATTTGGTATATATATTTGACAGAAGAAATTTATTATTAAAACTGATATTGATTATTTTGTTCTTTTTAGTATTAAGACAAGGATTGGATGCAATATGTTGGTTTGCAATAGACGTGTTGCCGCAGACTTTATCAAAATCTTAACAGCTTGAAAAATTTTTCTAGTTCCATTGAAAATTAAATGTATTTATAATTTATTATAAAAATTTATAAATTATTTTAAAAAATAGATCAATATAGTTATTTGTCATGCATCATATGTAACTATAGATAAATACAAATAACATTGGTGAAATGCAGTCTGTGTAAAGTTAATGCATGTCTTATGAATAATTTATAAATACACATTTATTTTTCAGTGGAAGTATTGGGTTGTCCGGAAAGTTCGTGCCGATTTTGAAAGAAAATTGAAACGCAGAAGATTTAAATTTTAGTATACATTTATTAAATTATATATTTAACATTTTTGCTAATTTACGTGTCGTATAGCGTGGGTTATTCTCGATCAGTGTTTTAATCTGATCTTCATCTGTGGTGGAGGGCCTACCCGGGCGTTCTTGATCTTTAAGGTTGAAATCACCAGCTTTAAACCTAGCAAACCACTTCCGCACAGTTCTTTCAGCTACAGCACCTTCGCCATAAACAGCGCATATCTTGTTTGCCGCTTGTGTGGCATTTTTGCCTTTCCGGTAAAAGAAAAGCATTAAATGCCTAAAATGCACTTTGTTTTCTTCCATATTCAAAGGCGTATAAAACTGACAAAAATTAACGTATCGTAACCAAATTTTTTTCCAAATATGCCTGAAGTACCGTCTTTTACGATATGTAGGTATGTCATTTGTTTTCAATCGTTCTGATATATTCAGACCTGTCCTTATGCCACTTACCACAAATCGGCAAGAACTTTCCGGACAACCCAATAGAAGAATTTTTCAAGCTGTTGATAAGATTTTGACAAAGCCTGTGGCATCATGTTTATTACAAATCAACATATTGTAGTTAATTTTTGTTTCGATGCGAATGCATTGCTTGAAATAGATGAAGCATGTTCTAGTATTGTTAATGAATATAATAGATTTGTTACGTTGTATTTTTCTATCTGTCGGAATGCTATTTGGTATATATATTTGACAGAAGAAATTTATTATTAAAACTGATATTATTGATTATTTTGTTCTTTTTAGTATTGAGACAAGGATTGGATGCAATATGTTGGTTTGCAATAGACGTGTTGCCGCAGACTTTATCAAAATCTTAACAGCTTGTAAAATTTTTCTAGTTCCATTGAAAAATAAATGTATTTATAAATTTATTATAAAAATTTATAAATTATTAAAAAAAATAGATAAATATAGTTATTCGTCATGCATCATATGTAACTATAGATAAGTATAAATAACATTGGTGAAATGCAGTCTGTGTAAAGTTAATGCATGTCTTATGAATAATTTATAAATACACATTTATTTTTCAGTGGTAGTAGAAGAATTTTTCAAGCTGTTGATAAGATTTTGACAAAGCCTGTGGCATCATGTTTATTGCAAATCAACATATTGTAGTTAATTCTTGTTTTGATGCGAATGCATTGCTTGAAATAGATGAAGCATGTTTCAGTATTGTTAATGAATATAATAGATCTGTTATATTGTATGTTTCCATCTGTCAGAATGCTATTTGGTATATATATTTGACAGAAGAAATTTATATTAAAACTGTTATTATTCATTATTTTGTTCTTTTTAGTATCGATACAAGGATTGGTTTACAATAGACATGTTGTCGCAGACTTTGTAAAAATCTGAACAGTTTGAAAAATTTTTCTAGTTCCATTGAAAAATAAATGTATTTATAAATTTATTATAAAAATTTATAAATTATTAAAAAAAAATATTGAAATAGAAATAAAATATAAATAGAAATTTATAAGACTTAATTGCACACACAGACTGTGTTTCACCAATATTACTTATACCTATAATTGCATATGATGCATGACAAATAACTATATGATGACAATCCTTTGACAAATGCATTTGAATACACTGGATTTCTTTTTACATCTTTCGTTTTTGATATATAATCAAGATACAAGACGGATTAATCAAACAATTTATAGCATAGCACAAGCATATATAATAATATATTTTAATTATAATGATAATAATTTTTTTAAAAAAAGAATGTACAAATAGATATTGTTCAATAAAAATCAAATAAATAAAAGGGTTGCTTTTTATAATTCAGAAATATAATAGATATATTAATTTTATCTGACTGCTCGTAAACATGTGTATAGTAGCAAAACATGTACATGACACATTAAAAAAAAAAAAAGAAATGATAACTGCTAAAAAATTACTTTTTTAAAAAAAAGTGAAAAAAAAGCGCCATGTGCACGCGCATAAGCGTCTTTTACTATAAAAGAACTCTTATACAAAATAGTGTTATTTTAATTATTTTAATACAAAAACACTGTCACATCCAAACTAAAAAGCTGTTTTACAAAATAGTTATTTTAATTTTCTACAAAAATAATGTGATATATGATAAAAATATTGCGCCAAATAATAAAAATTTATGTTACAAAATTTATTTATTATTACTTCTAATATTAAGAATTGTATCAAACTGCAATGTGATTAAAATAGTGGAACATATTTAAGTGAAAGAAATTTTTTATTAAGAAAACAAATTTCAGTATAAAATAACTTTTTAATTAGAGAAAAACTTGGCGCTGCAAAAATTCAAAATGTAAATAATACATTAATTAGCATATGTTCAGTTTAGCAGCGCCAAGTTTTTCTCTAATTAAAAAGTTATTTTATACTGAAGTTTGTTTTTTTAATAAAAAATTTCTTTCACTTAAATATGTTCCACTATTTTAATCACATTGCAATTTGATACAATTCTTAATATTAGAAGTAATAATAAATAAATTTTGTAACATAAATTTTTATTATTTGGCGCAATATTTTTATCATATATCACATTATTTTTGTAGAAAATTAAAACAACTATTTTGTGAAACAGCTTTTTAGTTTGGATGTGACAGTGTTTTTGTATTAAAATAATTAAAATAACACTATTTTGTATAAGATGGTATTTTACGTTATATTATCTCACAATTATACCGTACAGTTTTATTTATGTAGAATTGGCATTCGTTAATTTTATTAAATCCTATATAAGCAATAAAATATTGCGTAAAGTAGTTCAATTTAACTATACCTATAAATTCATTCATTTTTGTATTACTGTAACATCATACAGTTGAAGAATGGTCTACATGATGTTACAGTAATACAAAAGTGAATGAATTTATAGGTATAGTTAAATTGAGCTACTTTATACAAGATTTTATTGCCTATATAGGATTCAATAAAATTAACGAATGTCAATTCTACATAAATAAAACTGTACGGTATTATTGTGAGATAATATAATGTAAGCACATATATATTATTGTTGAACATTATATACTAAAAATAAAATTAACGAATGCCTATTCTACAATAAAACTTTATTATTGTGATTCACCTATTATTATTAAGAAATTTATTATTATTAGATATTCTACATGAATAAAAAACTATATTATATTATTAAATATTATATGCTAAAAACGCATATATATTTTTTGCAGGAAAAATATAAATTTTTACAAAAAGCATTGAAATCACCTAAAAAAAACACACAAAGGTAAAAAAAATTCCGCCAAGTATATAAAAAAATCCCAACTTGTACGCAAAACAAGTTTATTATTTATCCCTAAAAAATAACTTCTAAAAAAATTTTTCCTTGAAAAATAATTTTTATACAAAATAAAAAACTAAAAAATGATTTTCCTCTAAAAAATAAAAACCTTTAAAAAATCAAAACTAAATATGAAATCAAGTTAACTATAGCCAAGTACATAGAAGCAGTTCAGTTTGTAAGAGTATGTAATTTAAAATAGTATTTGTTTAATAAAATCAATCTTGCATTTATAGAAATATTATAGATTCTCTCGAGAAAATTAAAATGCATTTTATTTTTATAAAATTGCGCTATTATGTTCCCCCCCCCCCAAATAAATATTATATATAATACTTAAATTAGCACAATTATATTGCGGATTTTATTACAAATAGTACATCATAAAACTACTTAACCCTTACTGCAATAACATCGATCACATCGATCATCAATTTCTTAGTTTAAAAGTGCCCCGTGCCAAACTGATCGACTTGTTTTGAAATTAATCATAAACTTTACCAGATAGACCTGAAACGAAAAGGATTAAAATTGAAGTGACATACAAATACTTGGCGTGCCCGATCTGAAATAAAAATTTGCCAAGGATTATCAGAAATCATTATCAATATATTAATAAAAATATATGACTTATAATGCGACACGGGCACGCCAAGTATTTTTATGTCACTTTAATTTTAATCCTTTTCGTTTCAGGTCTATTTGGTAAAGTTTATGATTAATTTCAAAACAAGTCGATCAGTTTGGCACGGGGCACTTTTAAACTAAGAAATTGGTGATCTATGTGATCGATGTTATTGCAGTAAGGATTAAGTAGTTTTATGATGTACTATTTGTAATAAAATCCGCAATATAATTGTGCTATTTTATATATTATATATAATATTTATTTGGGGGAGACATAATAGCGTAATTTTATAAAAATAAAATGCATTTTTATTTTCTCGAGAGAATCTATAATATTTCTATAAATGCAAGACTGATTTTATCAAACAAATACTATTTTAAATTACAAACTCTTACAAACTGAACTGCTTCTATGTACTTGGCTAGTTAACTTGATTTCATATTTAGTTTTGATTTTTGACTTTTTAAAAGTTTTTATTTTTTAGAGGAAAATCATTTTTTCGTTTTTTATTTTGTATACAAATTATTTTTCAAGGAAAAATTTTTTTAAAAGTTATTTTTTAGGGATAAATAATAAACCTTTTTTGCGTACAAGTTGGGATTTTTTTAAATACTTGGCGTATTTTTTTTTATCTTTGTGAGGTTTTTTTAGTATTTATATATGGAGGTATTCTATTAACGATTATTGTTTTTTCCATTGAAATGAAACAAATTATGAATGTTAAATATCAATTAATTCTGCACTAATTATAATTTATATATATATATATATATATATATATATATATATATATATATATATATACAGTGGCGTGCAAAAGTTTCCGGCCACTGACATTTTGTACTCTAATTTATTTAAAAAAAGCCTAATGAAATTTTAATCATTATTAGGTGCGAGTATAACATATAGGAAACAAAATAATATAGTGAAAGAATATTGTTTATGTCCGTGAAAGTATTTATAGTTATAATTGTTATATTTACATGTGCAAAAGTTTCCGGCCACATAATATATTTGACTCGCAATAGGACTTCAAAGAGTTGTTTATGAATAGTTTCGTGTTGAATGTTTATACTTAGTTCATAGGAAATCGTCGAAGCATAAACATGGCTCGGCATACGCAAATCCAAATTCGTGAGAGAGTAATTAAATTTTCAGAAGAAGGAAAGTCTTCTCGTGAGATTGCTTCACTATTATCGATAGGTAAATCAACCGTGAATGATATTATTGTTAAGTACCGTGCTGGATATGGTTTAAAAGATCGTCCGCGTAGTGGAAGGCCACAAAAAACATCTAAAAAAGTAGATCGTATCATTAAACTCAAATCAACTGCGGAAGTCAAGAAAACTGCTGCCGAAATTGCACGCGACATACAGGATGAAAACCTTGCCAATGTTAGCCGTAGTACTGTGACACGAAGACTACATGATGTGGGACTTTTTGGCCGTATAGGTATTAAAAAACCATTAATCAGTAAAAAGAATAAGAAGGCCCGATTACAATTTGCCAAAGATCACCAAAATTGGACAGTCGAAGATAGGAAAAAAGTAGCTTTCTCAGACGAATCTAAATTTAATCTTTTTGGAAGCGATGGTAGACAACATGTACGACGTCCTATTGGTACCAGAAATGACGTTCGGTACCAAATTCCTACTGTAAAGCACGGTGGAGGAAGTGTGATGGTTTGGGGAGTTTTTTCTGCACAAGGAGTCGGTCCATTAGTCGAGATCAACGGAAATATGAACGCTGCTATTTACAAGGACATTTTAGAAAAAAATTTGTTAACATATGCTGAAGAAACAATGCCGCAGGATTGGATATTTCAGCAGGATAATGACTCCAAACACACATCAAAGTTGTTAAAACAGTGGTTTTCTGCTTCAAATGTGAGAGTTTTAAGCTGACCATCTCCATCACCGGATTTGAACCCAATTGATCACCTGTGGGAAACGCTAGATCGTCAAGTTCGAAAGCATACATATTCAAATAAAGTCACATTATTCAAATCGTTGAAGAAAGAATGGGGTAAAATTCCACCTGCTTGCATTAATCGACTAATTGAGTCGATGTCACATAGTTGTGCGGCTGTTATTGCTGCAAAGGGTATGGCTACAAAATATTTACACTAAAATATAATTTAAACTAACTAAAGTGTATTATAGAATATGTGGACTAATAATTTTTCTCGTAGTACAATGTGGCCGGAAACTTTTGCACATGTAAATATAACAATTATAATAATAAATATTTTCACGAACATAAACAATATTCTTTCATTATATTATTTTGTTTCCTATATGTTATACTCGCACTTGATAATGGTTAAAAAGTCATTAGGTTTTTTTTTAAATAAATTAGAGTACGAAATGTCATTGGCCGGAAACTTTTGCACGCCACTGTATTATATATATATATATATATATGTATACCTTTGTCTTTTTGTCTCTCCTTCTCTCGCTTTCTCTCTTCTCTATCTTCTTTTCTCTCTGTGTCTTTTGCCTATTTTTCGTCTTTTTTATTTTCTTTAATTTTATTTTTTTCACAAACGGCCACTCAAACTTTCAAAATTCGCATGACAGTTTGACAATCGCAAAAGATACGAGCATCACTGCGCTTGCGCAATATAATAGCCAATCAAATTTAGGCACAATTTACCTCGTCGCACCGTCCCGCAATAACCTCACTCCCCTCGCCTAAACCACGAGTTTATGCTCGGTCTCTATATTTTCTATGTCTATGAGTGGGGGCTTTTTAGGCATTCTGAAGGTGGAGATTTGCGCGAAACGGACGAGTTTTCGTCCGACCCGATATTATTCTCTCTTTGGATAGAGTATAGTATGATAATCTTCACATTGAATGAATCAATACATTGAATGAAGTTTTCATCTGTTCTTAAAGCTGCATTCGAATTCAAAAATAACATGCGATGATTGTCATAATTTCCCTCCTCTCTACATTTTCCACATCCGAAGTAGCCATTGTGACTTTTTGTACATGTAACAAAAGACCGTGCTGGACTGTCACAAATTACAGCTCTAATTGTAGCTGTAAAAATTTAATTGAAATAGTAAAATCTGCTCCGATGTAAAATGTTATATTCATCAATAAATTCTCTCAGAAATGTATTACAGGAATTAGGTTTCTCATTTTCATGCTAAACTCCAATTACATATGGCTCAGCAATTCTTGGATAAATTTCTCCCAGAATAGGATAAAGTTGACTTTTTGAACTTTGGGCTATTGGCAACCCATCAATATTTACATTTATCTGAATATCATTAGATATTTTGTTGATACCAATGATTCTCAACTGATCAATCAAGGCATTTTTTAAACCATAGTGAAAATATTCATCTGGCGGTACACTACGAATTACTGTTGATTTTGGTGTTCTAAGTAAAGTTCGTCGATCTAAAGGTAGATTGCGTAATTGATCAATTCAGCATCTTTTAATATTTTTAGAAGAGCGCCAGTTGCTTCATGAGTTATACCATGATCGCACACCCACCGTGCCATTATTTTATTAAAATTTTGAGATCTTTTAATATTTTCAAAAAAACCATCTCTAACCTGATTTTCATCTATTGAGTCACTTAGAAAATCATTGTAATTATTTACAAAAATATTTTTAGTAGTTATGTAATTTGATTCTTTTAAGACGTAATTGATACATCTTGAAATTCGGGATCACTTATTGTTTCTTTTGTTACCGTTTAGCCACATTTTATATTTTTAGATGTTGATACTGGACTAATATCATTTTCATTATTATCCAAAAAACTACAAATTTTTTTGAGGCGCCTATTTTTTTGGCTTTTAGTTAAGTGTTTAAATAACTTTCGTTTTAACATTTTATGTAATCACAACGTCAATCTAAATATGAAACAATTATTCTATTGGTAATTGAAGATATTATATTTATAGTAAATTTAGTAAATAATGAGTACAAAATTGAATATAAATGTGTTTATCCAGTAAACACAAGCTAATAACAATATGACATTAATGTTATAATTTCCCACTCAACAATGTAAGTACAATGTAACATGCTTTGTACGTAATAATTACATTGTTGAGTGGGAAATTATAATTAACATTAATGTTACGTTGTTGTTAGTTTGTGTTTACTGGGTAATACATGTGTTTATATGTTCAATATGTGTTCTAAAAGGATAAAAATATTTGTAAACAGTACAAACGAAATGTTGATAGATATTGCAGTAAAATTAATAATTTCATTATATTTTTTTAAATAAGATAAAAGTGAGTAATAGAAGTGAAAACCCACACAGCATGCATATCCAAAAGACGTTCAGAAAATATCCCGAAGATCCTATTGCCTAAAGATATCTTCGGGATATATTCTTTTTTACATGTATGCTGTGTGGAAAATGATACTTAACTCAACTTACTTGTAAATAACTGACCTTAAAATTGATTAATAATTGCAATAATTGATGCTTACACACATTGTTCGTATATTATCTTTAATTTTGAGGTTAGAAGCAGCGCTCTTTTACTACTGGATATATATATTTTATTTTTTACACTACTGCAGTGCGCATGCGTATCTGTATTACAAGTTCACTATCATTTTCAAGATGACATTTTGATATTGATTTGAAGAGATTTATTAACTTCCTATAAAAGATATCTTTTAGATATCTTATGTAAGAAACTTCTCAAAAGATATCTTTTAGACCTCTTGATAATAGACATTTTAACATATTTATCTGGTAGATATCTTTCTTTATTATTCAAAAAGTTACCTTTAAAAAGATATCTTAAAGAGATCTTTCTGACACATATGCTGTTTGGGTTATTACGTTCCGATTCAAGACGATGAAACTTCACCGTGTAAGAAGAAGAAATGTAACAAGTAAGTTTTAATTAACTTAAAGAATTTTATATTTTATATTTTATACTTTTTTAAATATTTTATATTTTTTAAATATTTTTATAAATAATATTTTATTACTCCCTAGCATTTCATCCGAGTCTTGTCGTGCGGTTTGTATACTTGGAAGAACACACGCCTTAAACCCGACATCTTATAAATATTTGGACATTGGAATAAGCGTTAGAGCTGTATCTTGCGTGGAATTGGTTCTCGGTGACAATCAAGGCAATCAAATAATATTGCCTTTTGAAACGTAGAAATCGTTGATGCAGAAACGTGCGGACATTGAACGACTTCTACAATCGACTGAAACTCCATTGTGGATTCGAGATTTGACAATTAAGATTGTTAAAATGTCTGAATCAAGAAATATAAAATTGGCATTATCCAATAATTCTTTATACAGGATGTCCCAGAATTCACGCATTCGGAATGCACAGCGTGATTGTCTGTGCCAAGAGAAACAACTTTTTTCTCTGGCAAAATTACATCTGAACAATACTTTTTAAATGAGAGTAATTTTAAGTTAACGAATGAGCGCTCTAGGTTACGCATGAATCAGAGACGGCGCGCGAACGGCGTACGTGGCGCGTGAGCGTGTTGTACGCTATTTTATTATTTTGTTAAAGATTTTATAAGAATTATACATAATATCTAAATATCGCTTTTGAATACAACTTACTTAATAAGAGAACATTTTCTAATTGATATCACCGAAGCAACGATTGAAAGTAAAATAAGTAGATTAGATAACACGTGAATAATTTTGATCCAAGATTATTGTTCCATTTTTAGAATGTTGGAACAATAATCTTGGATCAAAATTATTCACGTGTTATCTAATCTACTTATTTTACTTTCATTTGTTGCTTCAGTGATATCAATTAGAAAATGTTCTCTTATTAAGTAAGTTGTATTCAAAATAGCGATATTTAGATATCATGTATAATTCTTAAAGTGCACGCGCACAAGCGCCTTTCGCTATAAAAATACTCTTATACAAAATAGTGTTATTTTAATACAAAAACACTGTCATATTCAAACTAAAAAACTGTTTTACAAAATAGTTTTAATATTCTACAAAAATAGTGATATAAAAATATTGCGCCAATTAATAAAAATTTATTTTACAAGATTCATTTATTATTATTTCTAATATTAAAAATTGCAATGTGATCAAAATAGTGGAATATATTTAAGTGAAAAAAATTTTTAATTCAAAAGACAAATTTAAGTATAAAATAACTTTTCAATTAGAGAAAAACTTGACGCTGCTAAATTGAATATATGCTAATCTAATTAACGTGTTATTTATATTTTGAATTTAGCATCGTCAAGTTTTTCTCTAATTGAAAAATTATTTTATACTTAAATTTCTTCTGAATTAAAAATTTTTTTCGCTTAAATATATTCCACTATTTTGATCACATTGCAATTTTTAATATTAGAAATAATAATAAATGAATTTTGTAAAATAAATTTTTATTAATTGGCGCAATATTTTTATATCACTATTTTTGTAGAATATTAAAACAACTATTTTGTAAAACAGTTTTTTAGTTTGAATATGACAGTGTTTTTGTATTAAAATAACACTATTTTGTATAAGAATTTTTCACAACAAATTGAAATAACACTATTTTGTATAATAGTATTTTTATAGCGAAAGGCGCTTGTGCGCGTGCACTTGGCGCCCTTTTCACTTTTTTTAAGAAAAGGTAATTTTTTAGCAACTATATCATTTCTTTTTTTACTGTGTGTTATATATTATCTTATTTCTGCAATCAGATTAAATGAATACATCTATTATACTTCTGAATTATAAAAGCAACTCTTTCATTTCTTTGATTGATACTATACGCTTGTGCTATACTATAAATTACCTAACTAATCTGTCTCGTAAATATATAAAATACACACATCATAACTTATATAATTTATATTATATTATAACTTATATTGTAATTTAAATATAAATTATTATAAAAAGTGATAGATGTTATGTTTCTTTTTTTAAATATTTAAGATCTTAATTTTATTGATATGAAACTGATAAATGTAACGTTTCTTTTTTTTTAATATTTAAGATTAGAATAAACCTTGCTAATTATATATAAAGTTATAATATGAGTTATAATATATAAATTATAATATAATTTATGATGTATGTATTCTACATATCTACGAGACAGACTAGTCAGGTATACACAGCACAAGCAATTAGTGTAAAAATGATGTGTATGCTACATATCTACAAGACAGATTAAACAAATCAAGTACTTTTATAAAAGAGATAAATGTTACGTTCTTTAAAAAAAAAATACTATTGTTATGCCTCCGGAGAGGCACGGTAGTTAGGATCGTTTGCCGGAAGGAATTTGGGAATTCGGGCTCCGCCCGAATAACTCACTGAGTTTATTATAAATAAAATGACCTTTGTATTCGGAATAAATATATAGATAACTATTTTATTCGTAACTTGGCTTAATTACAAAGTTCCCGCACGTCACTCGCGTCGCGAATCGCGATATCGGATATCTTGGCGTGCGCGTGTCTGGAGTCGAGTTTCGGTCGCGAGACTCACTTCTCGATCTTATGTATTTCTTTCTGCCGACTGCGTGGCGTTAATTTAATAGTTTCCCCGTAACAAACCTTATTGACTGCCCGCGTAATGTTAATTAATGATAAAGACTGCCCGCCGCTCGTTAGCGATGGGTCTTTTTATTATCTCCCCTTAGTTTCCCAGGAGGGGATCGTTTAGCGACAAGACCATGTGTCGTGCCGCTCGATTTTTGCGGCAAGATCCGGATGCAAGCTAAGGAGTTCTAAGTAGGACTTCTTTGCTTGTATTTTCGCAATTTCCTTTTCGCTTTTAGGTAGGACCTCTACGTTGCATTTTCGCAACGCCCTTATTCCGCTTGCCTTGATTTCCGCGTTTTCGCAATGAAGTGATTGCGCGGTCGTTCGGGCTTCGCGCGTGGCTCGCGTTGTCAGCGCTTCGCCCGGTCAACGTTCGTAACGTGATCTGTATTCGCGTTACACGTTGAGCAATGTCTTATCGTATAAAATAATATATCTCTAAAATAATATGTATCTAGTAATTCGTATATAGCCTTTTCGGGCTATAACACTATAATCAAAATTAAAATATATTACTATATGCTTGTGCTGTGCTATAAATTATCTAATTAATCTGTCTTGTATCCTGATTATATCAAAACCAAAAGATGTAAAAAGGAATACTGTGTATTCAAATGTATTTGTCAAATGATTGTCATCATATAGTTATTTGTCATGCATCATATGCAGCTACAGGTATAAGTAACATTAGTAAAACATAGTCTGTAAGATTAATATGTATAAATCTTATAAATTTCTATTTATATTTTATTTCCATTTCTATTTATTCTTTTTAATAATTTATAAATTTTTATAATAAATTTATAAATACTTTTATTTTTCAATGGAACTAGAAACATTTTTCAAGCTATTAAGATTTTGACAAAGTCTGCGACAACACGTCTATTGCAAACCAACATATTGTAACCAATCTTTGTCTCAATGCTAAACACAACAAAATTATCGATAATGTCAGTTAAATACTAAATTTTATTTGCCAAATATATATACCAAATAACATTCTGACAAATGGAAAAATACCATGTAACAGATCTATTATATTCATTAACTATACTAAAACATGCTTCATCTATTTCAAGCGATGCATTAGCATCGCAACAAGAATTGATTACAATATGTTGGTTTGCAATAAACATTTTGCCACAGGCTTTGTCAAAATCTTATCAACAGCTTGGAAAATTCTTCTAGTTCCACTGAAAAATAAATGTATATTTATAAATTATTTAAAAAAATAAATAGAAAGAACCCCGCACTAATCATATGGAAAATCTGTCCCGGTCAAATCAATTGGTTTTTTACATATGTTGTAGCTTATGACCTACTGAACAAAAGATGTAATGGGCACAAAGCTCAATAATGGACAGTTATCGAGTTATAACCAGTCAAACATGAAAAATTCGGGCTGCCGAATAGTCAAATCTCGGAAGGTATTGATTTTTTTGAAAAATGTTTGAAACAAACATAGTAGGGTTTTACAAAATCTGTTAGTTGGTTACATTATTTGTGAATTTTGAATGACCTTGAAAAGCTCCGTGAACAAAAATCTTTATGTGTCACAGCAGAGATAAGGACCCCACGGTTCGTCACTCCCGTAGTATTTTTTGACTCCAAACCCTCTCTGCTGTGTGTATGTGTGTGTGTGTATGTGTGGGGTAATAAAATAAATGATCTTATTGTATATTACTCATTATTTGGATCCTGCTGTGGTGGTCTCTGAGCGGCATCTAATATTGTGTTTAATAATGATGAAGAGGGATAACGAACATTGGGCTGGTGTCGTGCATATCCTAAATACCACAATACGCTGGTTACATGTGCACATGTACCCACAGTCTGTGCGCCTGATTTACAGGTGCAGTAATAACCAAAAATCGCCTCCCTCTCATCATCTATATTATCTGCATCTCTTATGTTGTAAGCTATAAATATTTGATGTTTTGTAGCATTACGGAATCGTGAAAACACTTGCACCCTTATGAAACCTTGTTCATCAAACAACGAATCCAATTGAAATTCTTGTGCATCACGCTGCATCTTATCTTGAATATAAGATCTTGCTAGACGAACCTGAAATGTACCAATAGTCAAATCTCGTAAATATTCTAATGTTAGGTGTGGAAAGTCGCGTAACTGTCCTTCATGTAAATGTATCCATTGTGCATTTCTATAGCACATCCTTTCTACTTCAACTTGCGCTTGAACAATATTAACCTCTCTAGATTTATCAAGAAGTTCTCTTGCTAATCCTGCATTAGCTTCTTCCATTAAAACTAAAGGATGATATCTATTAATTATAGCACCTGCAATGTTATAAAACTCGCCCAAGTGATGAAGATGAGGCTTTATAATTGTATGATCAAAAAACTTGAACATAGACTTGATATGTCCATTTCTAGTTTCAATTATCCACCTTGTTTTTGTCACCAATCGAGACTCATTAGCTTCTTCAGTGAATAATTGTTTCTGTTGAGGTCCAAGAAATCTGGCATTTTATACTCAATGCCTAATTCACGAAGTAATGGCTGAGCATCTCGATATCCACGATCTAATATAAAAATGTCACCATCATGAAATCATCCTCTCATATTGTCCGCATCACGTTGAAATTCATTATTTAATATTCGAGCATCATTGTTACGAGAATCAGAAAAGTAAGGACCCTGAATAACCAGTATATACCCATCTGGAGCAACTATAAGAGAAGGTTTTATCAGATGTCGACCTTTTTGCATTGAGTATGTTTGTCGTAAAACACGAAAGTTGCTACTTTTATGAGTATAAGAATAAGTCTCGTCAATATAAGCAATTACTTTCGGAATAGCTAGCTCAGAATTATATAATTCGTTTGCAAAAGGTATTACATGTCTCATTATATACTCTTCTCGAGTTATAGCTTGAAAACCAATATTATCAGGGACATATCTGTTTACTAAAGACTGCCGAACATTGGAAATCGCTAAACTCACTTCTTGTCTAGAGGAATACTGAAACAGTACTTTAAGAAATTCGTCAGACAGTCCTTGTCGCAGCTTGCATAAAAAAATTAAAAGATCTTTTTTAGTAACGTTTCTGATACCACGTTTTTGGAATATAGGATCGCAATATGTATACAATTCTTGAAACTGTTGTTTTGTAATGGGTGCTATACATTTAAATACATCCTCTGTAAAACTATTTTCGTTTTCATAACGATTATTATTATTTGCTATATTACGAAGAGCTTCTAAAAACTTGCAGTTGCTGATCTTTTATTACATATGGTCTATAAATAAATCGCAAACCTGGCAGCAGTAACTGTAAAATAAATCCGCGATCATCCAAATGTTGGTCACAACAATAAACGTGTTCAGGAATATAAATATTTTTCAGAACAAAGACATTTACCCTGGATTCTAACGACAGTGGTCTAATATTTACAATAGCATTGCAAAATAAACAAGAATTATTTCTGGTTTGGGTAATAACGTTGAGTCGTAGGCAAGTCGGATCAAGTTCTATCTGTTCTATTTCATGTACAATAGATACATTGCAATTAAAACATAATCGGCTTTCATTGTCTATATCAATGGGATCCTTACCCAGCCCTGTTCGCCTAAAAACAGCGATTTGTTTTTTAATTGCATCATTATCGCCATTGATTCGTACCATTTGTCGAGCTAGAAAAGCACGATCGCAAACATAACAATGGATTCCATGTCTGTAAGCCATGATAATACTTTATTATCGAATTGCGTAGCAATATCAGATTGATTAGATATTAAAAACTTTTCTGGTGAAATAATTCCTGAGACCAAAATGAACAGAATACACTGATATCAATAATATCAATATCGGACGTAGTAATGCCAGAAAGTAATAGCATTCGGCAGCAATAACGCTCGAATAGATACGCTTAGTGATGACAATGCCTGCGCTAGCAATATTAACCAATATGATTTCTCACAGATTGCAGATAGAGTATACAGTATACCGCCCGCAGTGTAGCAGTGGGGATGAGTCGCCTGACGGCTCTAGCTGTACGAATCGAGCGCTCTACACATAACTCTACGCTCATAACCAGAGATGGTAAATCGTGTATATTAGTTCTCAAGAAGTTTTAGTAGAAAAAAGGTTCATCAAAAATATTTTGAAAACGTCTCGAATTTAGCTACATGAATATAATAAAAAATAGGCATTTTTGTGGAAGATTTTTGTTCACGGAGCTTTTCAAGGTCATTCAAAATTCACAATAATGTCACCAACTAACAGATTTTGTAAAACCCTACTATGTTTGTTTCAAACATTTTTCAAAAAAATCAATACCTTCCGAGATTTGACTATTCGGCAGCCCGAATTTTTCATGTTTGACTGGTTATAACTCGATAACTGTCTATTATTGAGCTTTGTGCCCATTACATCTTTTGTTCAGTAGGTCATAAGCTACAACATATGTAAAAACCAATTGATTTGACCGGGACAGATTTTCCATATGATTAGTGCGGGGTTCTTTAACCTTACAGACTGTTTCATCAATGTTATTTATATTTATCTGTAGCTGCATATAATGCATGACAAATAAATATATGACAAACTATATGACATTCGTTTGACAAATGCACTCAAATATGTATTCCTGATGTGTATATCTATATTAACTGATATGAATGTCTATATCGATAACTGCTCGCAGTTATCCATAGTGGCTTTTGACAGGTATAAGTTAAATTTTCCAGACTGCAACATTATATAGCGTAACACTCTTTCATTTATAAAAAGGTGAAGCAGCAAAATTCTTTGTGATACTTGTGGATAGTTGAATCAGGTATAGGATACAAACACACATATATCTTATAATAATCATACTATAAAATACATATATCTCTTTCTTATCATAAATATAGAATATTTTTATATGTAATGCAATGTCTTGTTTTGTTTTTACACATAGCATAAATAACTTTCGCAATATTTTTTTTTCTCTATAAATAAGATATGAAAATATTCTATACATTTATGACAAGATGTTTATATTCTATTCTATATATATTTACTATCAGATGCGTGCGTGCGTGCGTGCGTGCGGGCGTGCGTGCGGGCGGGCGGGGCTTCGGGCGGGCGGGCGGGCGTGCGGGCGTGCGTGCGTGCGTGCGTGTATTCGATACCTGATCCAACTAACCACGAGTATTACGAAAAATTTTGTTGCTTCACTTTTTTAAAAATAAAAGCGTGCTATGCTATACAGGGTGAGTTTTTTTAATTGAAACTGTAAAATATCTCGGAAAGTAAGCTTTATCGAAAAAAATGTTTCAAACAAAAGTTGTAGGGTTCGGAGGGGGCCACATGATTAAAATATGGATTTGACCTTGAGTGACCTTTTCAAGGTGAGGTCAATGTGATCGAGGTTTCTTAAATGGAACCCCCTTTTTTATTGCATATTCTTGTAGCTTATCTCGAGAGCTTTTCAAAACACTATAATAAAGTATTTTTTCATTAAGTACTTTTTGAGTTATTTTATATCTTAATCTGACATATTTTAGTATAAAAGATAAAATATCTCGTAAAATATTTAGTTTTCGATAAACTTACCGTAATACTTTTATGTACAGAATAATGAGACAAATCAATTAGTATAAAAAAAATAATTGTTTTTAAGAAAAAGTATGTAATTATTTACAATGTATTTTTTTAAACAATTATTTGTTTTTTTTATACCAATTGACTAGTTGGCTAGTTGGCCGACTTGCGTAAAGATACACGGGGTGCCTCACTGTTGCTGCGCATGACTTGGCGCGAGACACTACCGTGTCTCTTGATAAAATCTTTAGCGAAATAATAAAATAGCGTACAACACGCTCACGCGCCACGCACGCATATGAAACCACCAACTATATTATATTTATTCGATTTTGAAAAATGTATAGATCATATGTATTATTGGCTGTGCAAAAATACGCATATGATTAATGAAAAATTAAAACAATTTGTAACTGTTTTATAATGTATAATACTATCGCTAATGTATGCGACGCTGTAAAAGCGATATGTGATAGTAATATGTTTGACAGCAAATCACTTATAGATTGCGAATTATTAACATGTGCTGTAAATAACATTCTTCATGATGCTTGTAATAAATAAGTTATTTTACTATTTATGTGTGAATTTAATTATTTCTCCCATTCTTTATGTATGAATAAAAACGGCGTAATAGATATGTACATGTCTACAAAACTTAAATCTTTCTCCCAACACACTCTGCTAAAGATGTAGAAAAATGATAAGGTGGAGGAGACGTGATACTCCAGTTAGAAAGAGACAAAAGATATGAAATAAAAATATGTAATCAAGAGGAAAGTGCGATATGCGCAGTCTACGCTCTTACAATAATTTTAAACAATCGTTCTTAAATACAATCTTATGCACTATAGAAGAAGTTTTCATTCTCATCGATGATGAAGTTGTGGAAAAAGAAGAAGAAGAAGTCTTTTTCAGCATCGAGGTGAAACATGTCTTTTTCGTCAACGATGCTATTTTGATGCGCAAGGAAAATGATCTGTGGAACTAAGCCATTTCAGCGGATAGGTGCCCTGCATGGGAAGATCAATACAATGAATGTCTCGAGTCGTTGGAAGAGCAAAATCGAAAAAGTGCTGGAATACCGATCGAAATTAGAGATCAATTGGATGGTCGAATTGCGCGACTTGAGTGTTTGAAAGATTCACTATGCAGACGTTTCGTGCGCGCAGGTGTTCCAGTGCTAACGAAAAACACTAAAGCGAATGATGCTATTTTGATGCGCAAGGAAAACGATCTGTGGCTACGAAGCCATTTCGGTGATTGCAGCGAGAAGCTGCCTTGCGTGGGAGGATGAATGCAATGAATGTTTCGAATTGTTGGAAGAGCAAAGTCGAAACAATGCACGAGTGCCGATTGAAATTAAAGAAGAAATGAATGGTCGAATCGCGCGACTCGAGGGGTTGAAAGATTCATTACGCAGACGTTTTGTGCGCGCAGGAGTCAGTGTTCCAGCGTTAACAAGAAACAGTGCAGTGAATTCAATCGTGCAAGCAATACAAGGTCGAGAAATCGGCTTAAAAAAATATTTCAATCCCACTATATAGATGTTTGTTATTTCATAGTATAGAATGTATAGATGATACTCCAAGATGTATGCATACATCGATAGCGCATTTGGAGAGATGACTTCATAATTTTTATGTAACGGAACTCAACCATGGTTTTAATCAGGAGCAGTTGTAACAATATTGTAAGTATCCTTTTTAAAATTTATAAAAAATTTAATATTTAAATTAATATTTTAATAAAATTTGATTTTTTTGTCTGTTTCAGATTGAGCGCCATCCCAAAATTTTGCATTATTATTATTATTATTATTATTTTGTATATTTCATTATATATTTTGTATTTTTATATTTTATATATTTTTCATTATATATTTTTAATTATATTTTGTTCACACACACACACACACGCGGGCGCGCACACACACACATACACAATTAATGAATACATATTTGTTATTATTATTGAAAAATGTTAATTATTTCTGGGCCTCCACCATATTTCCTGACGCTATCCTTTTTCAACACGCGAACGCCTCGCCTATCCCTCTCATATCCGTGCGCTATCTTTGTCACACTGCCTTGCGTACCGCGCTATCTCTCTCCAATGTGTATGCGAACCATTAGCGCTATCCTTTTCCCACACATTGCGAGCGCTATCCTTCTCCCACACATTGCGAATGCCTCGCGCTATCTTTCTCCTACCGCCTTGCGGACATCATACCTTTGTAACGCGGTCACCTTGCTCGACGCTCGGATCGGCTCGTCGGTGTCCGGGTTCGAGAGGAGGGGAGATTCAAGCTTGCGTAGACACAGTATAGGTAGAAAGATAGTTTATTGAAAGAGAAATATGTACAGAGTAGCGTGCAGGGCCGTGCGGTGTTAGGCGGCGTGCGCTGGGTGGCAGACGCGAGCGCAGCGTAAGCGCGAAGCGGTCGGCGCGAAGCGGCGTGCAGCGTGAAGCGGATTTGACTTAACTAGGGTTTCATTTACATGCGCGTTAGCTTAGTATCTACGGGGACGTTATTTACACGCGGGTAATCGCGACGCGGTTATCCCGGTCGGGCTTCTTTCTAGCGGTTTATAATTACGGCGCGATTCGCAGGTACGGACTTATAATTAGCAGGCTTATAATTACGGCGCGGTTCGCAAGCGCGGACTTACCGGACTTATTACTAGCAGGGTTAATTCTACGGAGCGGTTATAACTAGTGAGCTTTTTACTATCCGGTTATAAGATTACGGCGCGGTTATAGCTAGTGGACTTATTACTAACGGCTTATAATTACGGCGCGGTATCTACATGCACTTATAGCTACGGTCAGGGTAGGCGGCTGGGTATTGCCGGCAGGCCCGAGTGTCACGTCGAGCTCCGCCTGCAACGGAAAACCGGAAAACCCGGCGGGGCTGAGAAAACCTCAGCCCGGGCTGGTGCGAGAAACCGGAAAACCCGGCAGGGCTGAGAAAACCTCAGCCCGTAAGGTAGAGAGAGCCAGAAAACCTGGCAGAGCTAAGAAAGCCTTAGCCCCAAGAGGTAGTGGTCAGGTCGGTGTCAGGAGCAGGATGTCGGGACAGGATCTGGTCCAGATGTCTCGGCCGGCCGGGCTTATATACCCGGCCGGCGCCCCCACTACGCGTGGTCGGTCCGCCGGTGGGAGTCGGTTCGCCGTGGGGGCAAGCGCGATAGCGCGAGCGGCGTGCGTGCGAACGAGATAGCACGCGTGGCGTGCGTGCGAGCGAGATAGCACGAGTAGCGTACGCGCAAGCGAGATAGCACGTGTGGCGCACGTGCAAGCGAGATAGCACGGGTGGCGCATGCGCAAGCAGGATTGCAGGAAGAGACAGTGAGGCATGCTAGATTATACATATATATATATATATATATATATATATATATATATATATATTCTAAACATCTTTAACATATTTACAATATTTACATATTTACAATAATGGTGACGGCTCTGTCGTTACAGCTTTGCGTTCCTCTTTCTGCGGCCCCTCGCCTACCGGTCGCGCCGCAGTTCCCTTCTCCTCTGCGGACCACTCGTCTACGGGTCGCGCAACGGTCCCCCTCTCCCCCGCGGACTCCTCGCCAGCCGATCGCGTCGCGGTCCCCCTCTTACCCGCGGACTCTTCGCGGACTCCTCGTAGGCGATCATAAATTGATTATGTTAAATACAAAAGTGGTAGGGTTCTAAGTGGGGCACTTGATGGTGACCTTGACCTTGACCTTGGGGTCAAATTTAGAGATCATTTCAATGTCAACTTAATTTTTTTTAATGAAACCCCTTATGTTTTATTATATATTCTTATAACTCTTCCTGAGATCTTTCCAAAACACTATAATAAAGTATCTTGTCATTAAGTATTTTTCGAGTTATTTTATATCTTAATCTGATATATTTTGATATAAAAAATAAAATATCTCGTAAAATATTTAGTTTTCGATAATTTTACTGTAATACTTTTATGTACAGAATAATGAGACAAATCAATTCGTGTAAAAAAAAAGATAATTGTTAAAAAAAATACATTGTAAATAAGTACATACTTTTCTTAAAAATGTTACGTCCAGACTCGAGAAAGCGCGCAACAACTATCTTTATTTATCCCGAAGTTAAACGTCTCGTGGCGTTTGGAATCGGGTCGAACGAACTGACAGGTCTGAAAAGCAGGTAATCGACTGAGTTGCTATTACGCTGGTTATTCAGACGTCCGTTCGGTGGTCCCTTTTCGGTAAAAGAATTTAATCTCTTTTACACGGGATGGGACCAAGTGCGATTTTTTGACTAGGAATGAGTGGGGGTTAATAAAGAGTTATTTTGATTTTAAATTAACAAAATGTAAATTCATTCATTTTTAAAATAAGTGATAGTATACATGATTACATAAAGAAAATAAAAATATAATATTGGTTTTTTTCTGAGTATGTGTGAGTGTGTGTGTATGTGTGTGTGTGTGTTAATTCGCGGGTGTTACATTAATACGGAGGGCATCAGTCAGAATGCAAGGTAATGATTTTATCGTTAACATTTAGGTTCTGACTGGTTAATACAATATAAAAATATATTTGATTAAAGGATAAAAAAAATAAAATCAAAATCAATATGTATAAGTAAATAAGTGTATATGTTAAGAACGGTCAGAAATATAAAATTGATCGCTCGCATATGTGTTAGATTAAGGATTCAAAATTTTCTAAGACTTATTGCCGGAACAGGTTGATGATTTAAAAGAATGAAACATTCTTCGGAAAATTTTGATTTAAATAAAAAAACAAGACAAAAAGGAGGAAAAGAAAAATTATTCAATAAAACTTATTAATTCAGAGGTGAAGGGGTGGCGAATTTGTACGGTATATCGCTCTGTGTCTCATGTCGGCAGCCCGATGTTCGATTCATGGTTGCTCTGGAGATGATGCCAAGTGAGGACACTGGTGGCACAAGTGCCTAACTCGCGAATTACGGTGCAAAAGCACAGAGTAAGACTGCGTGAAGCTGAAGACCGGAGAATAAGTGTGTAAGTCCCTTTGAGTCCTCTTTTCATATCTCTCTTTTCGGGGTGTATTCTAATTTCTAAGAGTGGGAATCTTCCAAAACTTCAACGAATTAAAAATTGTGCCAGTGTCCTCATTAGGCGGGGTGTTTCTCCTACTTTTCGAATTTTCACTCATGGTGATCGTCGATTGGTGATCAGTTCAGAATCCCTTGAGTTCTAGATTTCCCTTACGCACGTGATGTGATTAGAAAAAGTCTTACTTCCTTATGATTATTTTTATCAATATTAGTGCAGCTGTAGTTACTGAATATGTCGTCACAGAAGTTTCGTCATTATTGATTTAGTTGTATATGTCAGATATTTCGTTAGAAAGAATTTTATTATCTTTTCGGTATCAATTTATTCTTCCGCTGGAAAATTCTATTGCGAGGGTATCTACTGATTTTTATTTATTTTTAGGCGATCGGCGCGGTTTCGTCACCGGTCTCTCGCGTCTTTCCCACGGTTACTCATAGATATAGATATTGACAAGTGACTAAATGTTTAAGGAATGTGTGACGCAAGATGCTCTATTTATCACCGATCGATTATCATTGCCGCAACTTCGCGGAAGGAAGGAATTGTGGAGTCGCCAGGACGTAACAAAAACAATTATTTTCTTTATACCAATTGATTCGTCTCATTATTCTTTACATAAAAGTATTACGGTAAGATTATCAAAAACGAGATGTTTTATTTTTTATATCAACATATATCAGATTAAATTATAAAATAACTCGAAAAATACTTAATGAAAAAATACTTTCTTATAGTGTTTTGTAAAGCTCTAGAGATAAGATACAAGAATATGCAATGAAAAATAGGGGTTCCCATTTAAAAATTCCAAGTTGACCTTGAAATAATCCCTAAATTTGATCCCTAAGTTAAAGTCAAGGTCACCATCAAGTGCCCCACTTTGAACCCTATTACTTTTTTTTAAACATTTTTTTCTATATCCCACTTCTTTCGAGATATTTAAGGGGTTCGAGACTTTTCTCTCACCCTGTATATAAACACATATTTGAATTTCCCATATGTAAATCAAGAATATATACAACTTATTTAAAAAAATAGATCAAATATAGTAAATAACAAAAAATTAAGTTTTTTGCAATATCTTTATTAAATAGTGCTTTCACATTTTGTCGTTGACACCTCAAAACATGTTTCACATTTTCTAAAGCTGCATCGTAGACTTATGTATTAATCAATGCAGCCGCCACATTATTATGAAATTTTATACGATCCTCTAATAAAATCAACAAGCATCATTGAGCATCACTAACCGATAATTGAGCATCACTAACCGACTCTTCTTCCTGACTTTGATACAAATTTGAATTACTTTTTGTCGATGACAGATATTCTAATGCTTTCGGATAACATTATATTGCAAAAAGCAGCTTCATCCGAATAAACCACCAATTTCCATGTTTTTCATTGCTTTAAAAAATAAGTTCAACCATTATGTCAAAAAGAGTTAAATAGACTAAGTCTTGTGCTATAAAATATTTAACTCAAAAAAGTAAATAACATTTATTATATAATTTATAAACAAAATTATTACCCTATTTCTCTTCTTTGGCTAATGCTTAATATTTCAATTTCAGGTTCTAACTCTAATGCTTTCAATTCAACTGTATATGAATTATTTTTGATAAAATTCCCACAAGATTTGCTTTGCTATGTTAACGTAAACATGCAACTCATTGCTTAGCCATTTGTAAATGACCTAAAATTATATTAATTACGCATTAATTACATTTGTATATAAAATATAAATAAACATTCACACATTTCCAGAACCAAGGATTGCAAATAGCCAGATCCGTAGAGCCAAATCTGCAAAATGTTTGTGGATACTATAAAAATTCTTCGATATGATTTTATCATTTCATTATTCTTTATGGAGCCAATTAATAAAAATGTGTATTCAATGTTGTTGCTATGATATTTTTGATAGAATTCTCACAAGATTTATTTTGCTACATTAACATAAACTCATTGCGTAGCCATTTGCAAGTTAACCTAAAAATATTAATTATGCATTAATTATATTTATATATAAAATATAAATGAACAACATATACATTGTAACGATGCATCCCTCCACCGTTATCCGGCCGCCGATCCGCCGGAAATCCGCCGCCCGACGAATACCGGTCGGGCAAAATGTGGAAGCGCTGAGCGCCCATTTTTAAACTCGAAATAAATAAACGCGCGATAAACAACCGCCGTTCAGCGCGCGAAACCGCCGAGAGCCGGTGACGCGCTCGGGTACCGCCCGCCCGACCGATACCGAATACACCCGAACCGCGCGCAGGTTCAACGACGGATAAAATAAGTACCATTAGATCTATTACCGAAATACGCAGACGCGCGCGCCGGAAACGAGTATAAATAGAGCGCGTTTTAATACCTCGAGACCAGATCTTCCGAAACCGCCAGAGTCTGTAAGACGCCTGGAAATATCCGAGATCCTGAAACGCTCCAAAGAGAGAGAGAATGGGGTTGGATGTACTCAGCCTCCGCCGAGAGTTTTCGGCCTCTCTAGAAGTGATCCTCACGAAAACAACGAACTAGAGGCTAACGGGATCGGGCGTGCTCGACCCCGCCGGGAGTTCTCGGCATCTCTCAAGTCCGACCGCCTGCGTGCACCAGCATTACTCACGTAGTGGGGAGTTCTCCACCATGGGTGTTCTCGTCAGCCGCTGCATTCCTAATTCCGCACAAGTGACATCGCGATCCAACCAATCGACAATTATTAACGATCCGCATGCACCGACATACTCATAGCCGACCACCATAAACGAACTGGACTCGCCATTGTTACGGAGCGATAAGTCCCGCGCCGAGGGACGACCCGCATTCCTACCGCGACACCGATCGACGTGCGAAATCGATATTACGCTAGAGATGGGCGATTTGTGAAAAAAAATCGATATTATAAATTAATCGATGTTTGAATACATCGATGTTGATTAATCGATCATTTACAAAAAGTATCGATACATCGATTATTTTTCAAAATAAATGAACACTTTTTAATTATAGGAATAGTTGAGAAGTCAATGGCTTTATAGAGGAATAACGCGAATTAATGAATATAATTTATTTTATTTATTCTTTCGTTAAAAAAATGTCCCATCAGAAGCAGGTTTCCGAAATGTTGCGGTGCACTTTCCAAATGTTGCTGTCAGCTGTCACTATAAATAATTTTCAGAAATTATTATTACGGCCAATCACGACTTGTGAAATGTACATGCTTTCACAGCAAACCAGAACCATAATCCATAATCCATAAATCAAGGCATTGTATGATAAATTAATGTGGTGCTCCTAACTCCTGGTACTTCATGAGTAAGAAAGAAAATAGTGGCATATTTTTTAAGGGAATAGTTCAAAATGGAAGTTCTGTTTAATTAGAAGTAATGTGTATACAAACATCCTATACAATTAGTGCGCAATTAAATGTATTTATAAAAATGAAATTAAAATTAGTAAATAAAGGATTAGCCTTCCAATAAAAGATGAATCTCACTTAGGAAAGAGGAACAAATAAAAAAGTAAAAAAAGAAAGACAGAGCAAACAAATAAAACCACATACACACACACACACACACACACACACACAGTATTTTTATGTTAGTCCCCATTCTTCATTTGACATACTGCTCAAAAATAATAACACATTGAGATGCTCACCAGTAAGACAACTGCGATTATCAGTTTTTACATTCCCAGCATGTGAAAATAAACGTTCGCATGGCACTGAGGTTGAAATAATGCTCAGATACTGCAATGCCAATTTGGACAATATTGGAAATGCAGGCTTCAGTGATTCCCAATGGTTGAAAGCATTCTCTGAACGCTTAATCACCGGCTGATGCAAATATTGTTTCAAACTCTTAGAATCTGTATCAGTTACCTCTCTATTTTTCATCACAAGATTATCGTGAAAATGCCACAGATTTGGAGTTGTTCGATATCTTGGATATCTTGAGGCATGTGCCCCCCACGCGGTCCCGCGGTAAGAGTGCGTCGCGATGGCGTGGTCGAGAAAATGAGTGTTCCTCTTAGTTTTATGTGTTTTATTACAAAACTTCGACTCGGTGGGATACAATTATCGCAGTCCTGGAGGTGAGGTGCGAGCACCGGCCTTCTTATCACGCTAACAATGACTCGAGCGTGTACGCGGCAAAAATGCCTTCTGTCGCCATCTTGGTTCTAAGACTGTTTGTCCTTTTTCGCCGTCTTCCTGGATCCCTTTAGTTTTCGCGATCGTCGCGCCGTGCGGGGCTCTACGATCCACTAGGTGAACCGTCTTGAGCATACATAGAGAGCGTCCCGAACAACGCCGCCCCCCTTGAAAGGTTGAACTTTCAATTGATAATCAGAAATTAATTCGCATGGACATTGGGCTCATATGATTATTACATTCATAACATAGAAACTAAAAACAATTCGCTTAGAAACTAAAATGATTCGCTTAGAAACTAAATAGATAATATAATTCTTATGAGAAAAATTGACAAGTATTTCTTTGGTTGATTACATTGCTCATCTTAATACTAATAATGCAAACTTATGTGACTAATTCTTAACACTAACTAAAACGCATGACAATTGCCGTTTCACGTTTCTATTGGCAATATCGCAAGCCTTGATAACGGTCTCACAAACAAACCCTGAGCGGTTTTAACAGTGGCCGCCCGTGAGATGCCATCAGGACCGGGATGGACACTTCGGACGCGGCCAAGTAACCATTGCAATGGAGGTAGATTCTGCTGTTTTTTATGAGGACAAGCTGATTAGGTGACAGCTGGGTGCCCTTATTGGCCTTCCATTTGGGTCGCTCTTGTAAAGAATGAAGATATTCATTACTCCATCTGCGCCAAAAATGCTGCCTGATCTGCTCAACTCTTTGCCATCGTGTTAGTCTATTCTCGCTAACGTCGCTTATATCATTGCAAGGGAAACTATTCAGTGCGCCGCCAACCAGAAAATGTCCCGGGGTTAGATATACGAGATCGTTTGGATCCGCGCTTAGCGCTGTAATGGGGCGCGAATTAAGAGTCGCCTCAATTTCACCAAGTACGGTTTGCATCTCCTCGAAAGTTAAATGAGCCTTGCCTATGATTCGCGCCATGTGATATTTCGCGGATTTAACTGCCGCCTCCCACAAACCTCCGAAATGAGGAGCGTTTGGCGGATCGAAATTCCAAGAAATTGCCTGATCGCAAAAAAATCGCTCAATTTCAGATTGTACCTGTTGAGTATTGTAAAAATCGTACAATTCCTTCAACTGTTTCTGAGCACCAACGAAGGTGGTTCCGTTATCCGAGTACATATATGCTGGTTTCCCCCTACGCGATATGAACCGTTTGAACGCGCCAATGAACGTGTCGGAAGTGAGATCGCTCACAAGTTCTATATGAATTGCCTTCGTGGCAAAGCAGACGAAAATTGCTATATATGCCTTTTGGTTGCGCACGTTACGAAGCTTTCCTTCCCGTAATATCACCGGCCCCGCGTAATCGACTCCACAATGTGAGAATGGCCTGGACACAGTGACTCGACCGACAGGTAGCGAACCCATTAAGGCTTCGGAAGAGCGCGGTTTCGCCTTGAAGCATGTTACACATTTTTGAATAATCTTGCGTGTGGTAGACCGTAAGGACAATGGCCAAAAACGTTCTCTAACGGCAGCCATAGTAGCCTGTGCGCCTGCGTGCAAGTTGCGGATGTGCTCGTATTCTATGACGCAATGCGTTAGATCGTTGTTACGTGGCAATAATATTGGATGACGTGCGTCAAATTGCAATTCCGAATTTTTTAGTCGTCCGCCAACCCTCATTAAACCAGCTTCATCCATGAACGGAGACAACGAAAGTATGGAACTGGAAGTATTGATAGCGTCTCCCTTACTCAAAGCCTTGTATTCGCTGGCAAACGCGCGCATTTGCACCGGTCTGCACATAAGGTTCAACGCAAGGGATAGTTCGACCGGAGAAACTAAGTTCGTAGGTGGGCTCGGACGTCGCGCCTTGAGAAATCTTAAGCAATAAGCTATGATGCGGCATGTTTTGTTCAGGCTGGAGTATCTGTTCAACAGATTGCTAACAATGCACTAATCGAAAATGACGGCGGTTGCAATAACTCCTCTAAGTTCTGGAATATCGTTTTCTAGGAGCGTGAGGGTGCTGATCGGCCAGCGATCCTCATTTAATTGTAAGAAATCTGGTCCGTGCCATCACATGGTTGCGGCGCCTATGTCGTGAGGATACGAACCGCGTGATAAAACATCCGCCGGATTGTGCGATGACGCTACATGGCTCCAACTCTTGATTCCTGTTAGGCACTGTATTTCGCCCACTCTGTTAGCTACATATACTGACCATTTTCGGGATGGGGAAACTATCCAATTTAACGCGATGGTAGAATCCGACCAGAGAAATATTCACGATTGTGCTAGATCTAGAGATTCCCGGATCTTTGCAATTAGACGTGCCAGCAACAAGGCCGCGGACAGCTCGAGTCTCGGTAATGATATGGCCTTGAGAGGGGCGACTCGAGATTTTGAGCATAATAACTCGGAACGATAATCGCCAGGCCCAATTTGCATGCGCACATATATACAAGCACCGTACGCGCGTTGACTGGCGTCGCAAAACCCATGTATCTCTATAAATTGTGGTAATGAACTGAACTTGACACATCGCGTGATCTGCAATTGACCTAAAACAGACAGCTGCGATCTGAATTTTGACCAATGCGTGTGGATGTTCTGAGGTACAGCCTCGTCCCAGTGGACGCCCGATTGCCAAAGCTCCTGAAGAATGAGTTTTGCGATGACAACAACGGGTCCTAGAAGGCATAGAGGATCGAATAATCTAGCTACCTCGGATAATATGGTCCGCTTGGATACAACATCACAAGCAGAATCAAGTTTGCATGAAATGTGGAACGTGTCTTTGGATTGGTCCCATTGAATTCCGAGAACATGAGTATCAGCCTCGTTGCTAATTGTGATCACTTCATTCTCACGACTTGGTATAGATTTAAGCAATTCAGAGCAATTTGATGCCCATTTACTGAGCTCGAACGATCCCAATTTTAGAAGTTGTATTACTTCATCGCGTAATAGCCTTGCGTCACGAACAGTGTCTGCCCCTGTAAGCAGATCATCAACATAAAAATCACGTTTGACGTGTAATGAACCGATGGGATATTTTGATGAATGCTGTTCGGTTAGGTGTTTAAGACACCTTGTTGCCAAATACGATGCCGAAGCCGTACCGTAAGTGACGGTAGTTAACTCGTACGTGCTGGCTTCGAGAGCGGAATCATTTCGCCACAAAATTCTTTGTAAACAGGTTTGCGATGGATCCAATAATATTTGCCTATACATCTTTATTATGTCCGCCGCAAAAACGTATCGAAATGTGCGAAATCGCATTAGTATGGCGGTTAAGTCCTGCTGTACGACCGGACCTACTAACAACGCGTCATTTAAAGACGTACCTGTGCTGCCTTTGCATGAGGCATCAAATACAACGCGAAGCTTTGATCCTTGATCTGCCTTCTTGAATACACAATGATGGGGCAAGTAAAAATGTGTTGAACTATCATCTGGTTGAGAACCTAACATTCGCATGTGGCCCAGTGCTATATACTCATTGATGAACTGTACGTATTTACCCTTTAGCTCGGTGTCGCGCACAAAGCGATTTTCAAGGTTCCTTAATCGTTTCAGAGCAATGCCGCGAGAATCCTCCAGCTTACCAATTAAATGTTCCTTGACGGGAAGTCTCACCATGTATCTGCCCTGTGAATTTTGAGATACATTATCGAGAAAATGTTGCTCACAGAGATTTTCTTCAATAGTATAATTGTCTAATTGATGATGGTCTAATGGATGACGGTGTCCTCAAGTTGCCAAAAACGGTCCAACTGTTTATGCAATTGGACATTGGTAATGGACGCGTGGTAAGAGCGTAAGTTTGAAGGGGACCCCGCGGAAGGGTCTAAGCGCCCCGCAACAATCCAACCTAAGCGCGTTTTCTGCAACGTCGGGTGATTTTGAGAAGATTTTATCTGACCAACGCACAATAGATCCCAAAATAGTCCTGCTCCAATGAGAAGATCAATTTCCGAAGACACATGGAATTGTGGATCAGCTAGCTTGATATTCCGTGGGAAATCGAGATTATTACGTTTAAGCGTATAAATTGGAAGCTTGTCAGTTACTTGATCCATAACAATGCATTCGATATTAGCGGCATAGGAATTCATGCGTGATTGTAGTTTCACTTGAACTAATTGCGAAGACGTTGTGACTGTACTGTTTACACCGGAAATAGATATGTTGATTGATCGCGGTTTTAAATTGAGCCTTGTTAATAATCGCTTCGAGATTAAATTTGCTTGCGACCCGCAGTCCAATAATACACGGCACGATTTACGCGAACCCTTATCGTCGTAAACATGAACAACGGCAGTTGACAACAGGACATGATTATTGTTACCTAAACTTGAAGTATGCGTTGCTAGAACAGAGGGCGAATCGACCGCCATTGAGCTTTCGCCGTTGTTCGTCGCCTTAACCGATGATTCGGCAACGGCTGTTGCATGAAGCAACGTGTTGTGTTTGGCTTGGCAAATCTTGCAATTGCTGGAAGTGCATTTGTTAGAAGAATGAGTAGAACACCGCAAACAATTGGCGCAGATCTTGCGATTGCGAATTTTTGAAATTCTTCGCGATACCAGAAGCGCTAAGAAATCCTTGCAATAATAAATGGAGTGCCCTCCTTGACAATAATTACATTTGGACTTAACCGTCGCGGCGCATGACGCGTGATGCTTAATGTTCGGTCGCGAATTAATGTTCTTTACGCTCAAGGCGCTCAACTTGTTTGTAGCCTCGAGCATTTGACACCGATGCTGTATAAAGTCAATAAATTGTTTTAACGTGGGTAATTCAGAGCCCGTTAGTGAGGATTGCCATTCACGCAATGTGAGTGAGTCGATTTTTGAACTTAGAATGTGTATCAACAAATCGTCCCAATGCGCGGTTGGTCGTTTCAAAGCCTGCAACGCGTGTAAGTGTTTAACCGCACCGTCCGCGATTAGCCTCAACCCGATATAATTTTCTTTCGTCATTGATGTCAATTCCATAATTGCCTTAATATGACTTTGAACTATAACGCGTTTATTGTCGTACCTTTTTTTGAGCAATGTCCAGGCCACCTCATAATTTGCGTCTGATATTTCCAACGAGCTAATCACATTGCTTGCGTCGTTGGCGAGCGAGGCCCTTAGATATTGAAACCTCTGAACATTATTGAGCGAGGTGTTGGAGTGTATGATCGAGCTAAATGTATCGAAAAACGGAAACCACTCATCGTATTTACCTGAAAAAGTAGGAAGATTTAGTTTGGGTAATCGCACGTAAGTCATAGTGTTTACCGCATCGCGCGAACTCGACGATGACAATGGAGAACCTGCGTTAGCATGCATTGGTTGTATAGGATTTAAAAGCTCTCGAATTTTGGCGGACAGGGCGTAGAAAGATTCTTCGAAAGCGGCGCGGTCATCGAGTTCGGCATCCTCGAGAATTTCTATCCGCGATTGTATTACATTATAATCCGACCAATACTGATTTAATTTTGCCTTGCGCTCCTCGAGTTGAGCCATTATTGACGGCGTCGGACTATTTATCGAATCTACGTAAATTTTTATTCTCGTACAAGAACTTTTAATAACCTTACGTTGTTTTTTGTGCGTTACTAAATCTTCGTCCGTAGGCATTTTGAAAAATAGAAAAATGTGATCCACGGGAGTGAAATCTGGTTGGCACCGACCACCGAAAAGTTACCCTTACCTTCGTTAAATTGCGTGCGCAAATATTTAGGCGGGAAAAAAGGGCGTAAGCCGTGGCGAGTCTTCCTTGCGAAGACGTCCTTGTCGTGCGATGTCGGCTGACCGTCGTCCCCTGGCTAATTGATGGACCCGATGACGTTGATTGGATTCCCTGGTGAGGTTTCTTGACTGAAAACTCGGGCGACACTCCTGATAACTAGGTTAAGTGCGCCCTTGCAATACGTTTTGGCCGATGTAATTGATCACCGTTTGCCAATTCTGCATAAACTGCCACCCGTCGTAGCGTTCGACGGACTTCGTCCGGAAATCTTGATATCCGGCTCGAAGGACCAATAATTTGTTCGATATCTTGGATATCTTGAGGCATGTGCCCCCCACGCGGTCCCGCGGTAAGAGTGCGTCGCGATGGCGTGGTCGAGAAAATGAGTGTTCCTCTTAGTTTTATGTGTTTTATTACAAAACTTCGACTCGGTGGGATACAATTATCGCAGTCCTGGAGGTGAGGTGCGAGCACCGGCCTTCTTATCACGCTAACAATGACTCGAGCGTGTACGCGGCAAAAATGCCTTGTGTCGCCATCTTGGTTCTAAGACTGTTTGTCCTTTTTCGCCGTCTCCCTGGATCCCTTTAGTTGCTCGCGATCGTCGCGCAGTGCGGGGCTCTACGATCCACTAGGTGAACCGTCTTGAGCATACATAGAGAGCGTCCCGAACAGGAGTTGAACTCTTCACATTATTAACATCTTGGTCGTTTTCTATTGCTTTTCTTGTTTTATAACCAGAGATCTTTCTCATCTGATTGTCAATATCTTGGATTGCATTGGAAGCTGCTAAAGCAGTTTTGAAATGCAGTCGTTTGAAGCGAGGATCTAAAATTGTTGAGATTGCGAGAATTCGAATCAATTCCAGATGTTGAAATTTATTGTTGATCTGATTGAGCAACTTCGCCTGAAACTCGTTGCTAATTTCTGTTGCAGTCACGCAATCAGTAATAGCTGCTGTCATGCAGTGGATAATTGGAATCATGACGCTACAAGTGGGATAGTTTTCCCCGCTTATCTCGGTAATTACACTTGCGACAGGACTCATCAATGCTACCAAATCTTTTAGAACCGAAATTTCAGTCCTTGAGAGCATATCTGGCATATTGGTACATTTTGATATTACTGGATAAACATATTCCTCTAGTGCCAAAAAACGCTCTAACATGTAGTACGTTGTATTCCATCGCGTTTCAATATCCTGGATAAACTTCAAGACTGTTCCGTCGGTTTTCCCATCACGTTTCTGCAGCCTTTTCAATTCATCGGATGCGACAATACTGTGTCTGGTGAGTCTCACAATCTTTTTCATTTTACTTATAATTCCCATGGCAGGTTAGATTAGGATGGACTGTAGTGCGTTCGGCACCAAATGGGATAGGATGTGCGCGAAACAAGGTAATTGTTTACTACTTCCAACTAATTTGATAACTGCGCTTCTAATATTTGCTGCACTATCGCTAACCACAGCCATGACCTTGTTTGAGTCTATGTGGAAATCCTCCATAACCTTCAATAAAGAGTCATGTAAGTAATCACTGGTATGATTCTTATCTAATGGTAAAACTCCCAAATATCCATTTTTCATCTCACAATCAGCTCCCAGGTAATGGATGGTTACACCAAGATAACTCTGATTAGTAACATCGGTCCAGTTGTCACATGTTAAAGTATACAATGACGCTTCTTTAATTTTCTCTTTGAACTGTTCTTTCATCATTTCATATCTTGCTCCCATCATGTTTGTAATGGCCTTCCTACTTGGAATGTTATATAAGGGAGCTGTAGCTTTCATAAGCATCTTGAATCCCTTTGCCTCTACAGTAGAAAGTGGGAGTTTGTCAACGGCAATTATATACATAACTGACAATGTTATTCTATCTGCAGTATGTCCACCCTCTGAAAACATTATTATTATTTTAATTATTATATATATATATATTAAAAACAATTGTTTTTTAATTTTTCACCAACCTTTGAAGGACTTTATCCTGCTAAAAGCATCGTCAATTCGTGATTCATTGCCCTGTAATTATTATTTTTAGAACATATCAATAAAAAATTTATATCATATATTTTGCATTTTAAAAATCATACCAATTGGAGTTTCTTTCTTTTAGAAATCTGAAGAACTTCGCTAACAGATCCAGAACTTCCTTTAGAAGACTCCGAATCAGAATTACATTTTCTTTTCTTATGTGGTTGTGATATTAATATCTCATGCTTCCTTGAAAGATGCTGCATTAGGTTTGTGGTATTTCCACTATGTTTTATGATTTTTTCACAGAAACAGCATTTGGCTGATGTGTCATTATGTTTTCTGTAGTGTTTCCACGCAAAACTTGTTTGTTTGGCAGAAAGATTCTGCACAGGCATCTTTTGTAATTTGCATCGAAGGGGTTGATCTTCTGGACTTTGAGATGAAATATCAACATTTTCCTCTCCAATATCTGGAATATCTGTTGACAATTTATTCATAACCTCGTTAGATGATCACGATGGTCACGACTTTTGAAGTTTTTATACTAGATTATATATATGTATCCATACAAAGTTTGTTATCATTAGATAATAAACATTCTATATGTATAACAGAGGTTCAAAAATTATATACAATTTTGTGTAATAGAAATATTGCTTACCGTTGTCAGGAAATACTGGATCCATTGCAATTCACAACACCTTTGTGAATGACTTTCAATAGCGAATATATACACTTGAAATTTTTTATTCAAAATTAAAATTTTCTAATAGATATTCAATCTAGCGCTTACACTTATGACATCGCGCACACGTGTAGAAATAATCGATACTGTCAAAAAACGAAATGCGCTATCGAGCGTAACAAAAGATTGCCGGAAGCGAAAAATGCCTGTACTCTATTCCCTTGAATTATTCTGTGCAACAAGGCAGAGAAAAACAGACGATTTTCTCTTACTCCTCCAGGTATAAAACGGTGCGCTCTGCTGCAGCCGTACTTACTTAAGATATATTTCTACTACCGCGAGTCTCTTAATTTGGGCACTTGGGCACATACATTACACGTGTACGCAGACCTACGCTATTCCCAATTCCCACGCTATTCAACGATGCTCGCGCACACGGATGATGTTTCCAGTTTCCAAACGCAGCCTTGGCCAATCACCAATACTGACGTCACTGTGACGTCATTGCGCCTGCGCAGAAGCGTCAGCGAACTAAAACTTGATGGCGCGGGGTAAGGTGCAACCTACAATAGAAAATAATAAGAAAAAAATTATCGATGTCTGACATAAACAATCGAACATCAATGTATCGGATTAAGAAAACATCGAACCGATTAATCGATTATTAGAAAAAAAACTATCGACCATTTTGATTAATCGATAAACATCGCCCATCCCTATATTACGCACGTACGCGCCGAAGGACCGCCCACCGGCACTGCCAAAATTACCGCCCGCATGGCCTAAAATCAGCGCGACCCGATAACTAGCGGCTCCTGCCGACCACGCGCTGCGCGACTCACGATAGATGATCGATCGCGCATTTAATACGCCAAAAGCACTACGAGCGACCGCACTGCATTGAATGCACCGCCGTCCGAGCACGTAATACTCTCGCACATAGATACACACACACACTAGCTTACAGCGATCCACTTTTATACAGTCACACGCTCACATACATATCTTTTATACATTCACGCGCTCACATACATATCTTTTACATTCATACGCTCACTGTACAACACACGCCTCAAAGCACAATAAATTATATTTTATTAACTACATATTCGCGTTCGTGTCTCGCTACCCCTTTCACGAGCCCCGGATCCCGACCGAGCTGTCCTATCCCCGTCTAGCGAAAGCGGAACGTTACAACATGAATGTGCGTTCACGCATATAATTACCAATTTATCGTTATCGAAAACATGGCCAATCAAAATCTCCAAATATTCTTTCAATGCTTCCATAATCATTTTCCAACAATGTATTTATTACAAATATATTAATTGGTAATGCACAGATTCACTCAAGCATTGTATGTAAAGCATTCGCTCAGTTTCGCTAATATTACCTAACTTTGCTCAATATGACATCGATTACAAGAAATCACTTCTCTTCCTTGCACTATTCCGCGTCAATAATTTCTTTTCACTTTTTCACTTTTTTTCCTTGTGTTGTTGCACTATTCCGCGTTGCATTATTCTCATAACCATTAATCACTTTATCACTTTTCTTCTTGTCGCATTATACCCCGGGCGTACTTTTATAAAATATAAACATTATTATCTCACACGTATGCACACACATTCATATGATTTTGTCCCTTAAAGCGTTTTGCACATCAAGCGAATAATCGTACATGAACGATGTGAACGCCACTTGAGGAACAAAATCGTTTGCGTGTGTGCGTGCGAGCATACGTACGTGAATTGTCTGAAATCTGAAACTGAAAGAAATTCTGGTATACGATTATCATATCTCAGGACTGACTGCACCAATCTTATTCAAACTGGTCGCAATCGAAAGTTTGCATCCACATTGTATTAGAAAAGTGCCGTTAGATTTTTGATTACGGCTTTAGTTCCTGAGGTATTTTAATCGAAAGTTTATTAGATGTAAAACGCCGGACAAGCTACTTGGTAGCGCCGCGGCTCCTGTCCATATAGCCCAGTCAATAAAGACAAAAAAAGACGATTTGATTACATTAAATACAAATTACCTTTTATTTCCTTCCATGTTTTAATACAAGTAATCAAGAATCAGCGCGGTAATTTGTGTGTATATATTTTATTACAATCAAATTTTTGTCGCTTTTTGTGATTTTGTCTATCATGTAGTCAAAATATCAATGTAATCTGATTGTAACAAAACATATGCGCTTAAATTACCGCGCTGGCTTTTGATTGCCTTTTATTTCCTTCTTTATATTGTATTTTGATTAAAATAAATCTATATTTTGTAATTGCACGATGTTTTACGTGTTTTCAAATGGGTATCCGGTTTTACCCTACTGATAGGGCAAAACTGGGTATCTTGACTTCTCCAAAAAATCTTGTTATCATTAGTAACCAAATATTTTTTTTCAACAACTAGCCTCATTTTCTCATAGTTTAAGGTCCACTAAAAACTATTAATCAGCATAATTCTTTTTACTTTTTGATTTTTTGTAGGAAGACAAATCCAAAAAAGTACCTGATTTTACCCTACTTTTCCCTATTACTATATCAGAAAAAGCTAATCGTAAATTAGCTCGAAAGGATGTAAAATGTAAAAAAAATAGGTAAAATATATAAATATTATGCACGCATGGGTAAAATATGCACTTTTGGGTGAAATAAACAAAAACATGCTGTAACATATAGGGCTTAAAATGCATAGTTTCTTCTGAAACAGATTTATATCAAATTAATTTCTTTATTAGTCAAATAAAAAAAATATGCTTTAGCATATTTTGTTTGCCCTAATTATAACTTTAGAAGCAGCGCTGATAATGCGGTAAAAATTTAAAAAATTTACATGTATCTTTTAAAGACCGTAAAGTATATGTTACACATACATACACGCACACGCGCGCGCACACGCACACGCACACGACACGCACTCGCACGCGCATATGCACACACATACAAAATAATACTTATAAATAATTAAAAAAAAAAATTATTAAATAATAATAAGAGAGACCGAAAGAGATAAATTCTCTACGTGAAACTTTGAGCTAACAATAAGCCTTTTGAAGATTAAAACAAAAAGATCAGCATTTAACACTGTAAAGTTAATTCTAGATTTGAAAATTATGGGAGTATAATTAATTGCTGATGAATCGTTGATTCCGATTCTGCAATAAAACTTTTTTTTGCACATTGTAACATTAGAAATAAGTTCCATCGGATGGATCTTTTTCGTGACGTATTTTTCATTCGCAAGAACTCATTCTATTCTGCATAGAGATTTCTCCTGATGTAGTGATGCAGGTCGAAGTAGTCAACGATATTGTATTTGTTGCGCATTGATCTTCTGGAAACAAACCGAAGCCGAATCGCTTCAGTAACATCCGCTTGATCTTTTTTTTCCATACAAATATGATGAAAGTGCAAAGATTCTGCACAATATCCACCAAATTAATAGCATACGAAATATATATTGATATATTTCCAGACAAAAATGACGCTGTCATCATGGACCATTTTAAGCCCATCACGATAAACAACACGATAAATAGCTTCAGATACAGATTGAACCTGCAAACAAACACACACACACACATATACAAGGTGTCTCACAACCTCCGTACAATATTTTAATAGCATATTCTAGAGGCAAAATGGAATAAAAAATCTTCATATAAAAATATAGAGGCTACAATAGTTTTTGAGTTATAAGTAATCAAAGTTTGCCAATAATATTGCATAGAATTTGCGCTCTCAGGCTCGTAACTACATTTACACACGTACTGATCTGTCATCTGTTATTGCTGACAGATCAAATAAATAAATAAATTTCCACAAAACTTCTCTGCGCGATCAAAACAAAAATAAACTTCGTTTCTTAAATGCGTGAAAATATTAAGTTTATATTTCTATTTAAATATATGTTACGTCCTGGCGATTCCACGATTCCTTCCTTCCGCGAAGTGTCGGCAACGATCGTCGATTGGTGGGACAAACGAACCGCTCAGTAAACAGACCAACGTAAAAGATCGATGATAAAAATATGCCGGTCTCCTCAAGGTAATATAAATTTTTCTAACGAAATACCCAACAAACACAGCTGCATCTATAATAATAAAATTTTCCAACGAATATTCAATAAACACAGCTGCACCAATAACGATAAAATTATTATAGAAGAATAGGATCTTTTTTCTAATCTGAACACGTGCAAGGAATCTTTGAAGGAATATCGAACTCACCAATGGGCGATCACTACGAGTAAAACGTAAAAAGTAGGAGAAACACCCCGCCTAACGAAGACACTGGCACATTTTTAATTTGCTAAGATTGAAAAATTCCCACTTCTGCGCAAATTCAATTCGTCGAAGTTTTGGAAGATTCCCACTCTTAGAATTAGAATACGCCCCAAAAAAGAAATTATAAAAAGAGAACTCGCGAACACATCACTCCCTATCATTTTGCAACTTTCAACCCAAGTACTCTTGCTCCGTGTTGTGACTCGCGAGTTAGTTGGGAAAACCAGTGTCTTCCACCGGCGTCTCACCACCATTTACATTCATCAACCGAAGGTCCGAACGCACCACGAGACTAGTCTTTCATCATTATCGAACCAACAGCAAAAAGTAAGCTTCAACTATTCAATTATTACGTATATACGCGACTGAAATATTATTATTTACACTGGTTTCGTAGTGAGAACCAGATCTGGAAAAATATATATATATCGGCCCATGAACGTAGTCCATCGCAGGACTCGGAAGGCGTTGACGCGACCGTTCGCGATTCTCATCGTCAAATTAAAAAGATTTAGGAGTAAGGCTGACTCACATCGCCCAAACTCACAAGCCAGCACAGTCACAACCTCCCCCCTTTCCCCTTACTATTTCTCTCCCAGCTACTCCCCAGTTTATTCCCCCGAACCGCCTTCTTCCCCGAGATCATTCTCTTCATTATCCACCGTCCTTTTGCACAATTCACCCCCATCTTCCTTGCAGTGTTCAGAAGAAGAATTCCTAAAAGCCATAGACGAGTTCTGCAACGAACTACCCGACTTAGAATCCGCTTCATCCTACCAAGATTAGAGTAACTAAAATATCCCCCTTCATTCTCTCTCTCCATGATCCTTACTCCCTACCTCACTCACACATCCACACATGTTTTGTTTTTTTTTTATTATTATTAAGTAAACCATATTGTATTAACCAGTCAGAACATAAATGTTAAAGATAGAATCTGTCCCTTGTATTCTGACTGATGACCTCCGTATCAATGTAACACCCGCGAGCTAACACACACACTCACACACATTCAGACGAAAACTAATATTATATTTTTTATTTTTTTTTCCTTTCTTATATAATCATGTATACCCATCATTCATTTTAAATAAATTTATATTTGTTAAATAAATAACTCTTTATTAACCCCCACTCATTCCCAGTAGAAAGATCGCACTTGGTCCCATCCCGCGTAAAAGAGATTAAATTCTCTGACCGAAAAGGGACCGCCGAGCGAACTTCCGAAAACAGTGTAATAGCGACTCAGTCGTTTACCTGCTTTTCGGACCTGTCAGTTCGTTCGACCCGATACCAAACGCCACGAGACGTTTGACTTCGGGATAAATAAAGATAGTTGTTGCGCCCTTCCGTCGACTCATCCTTCCCCGAGTCTGGACGTAACATATAATAATTAATCAATCATTTAAATCCTTATTTAAGAAAAAATTAAATATTTTACGTACAACATTTATAGTTCGTTAGTATCAGCTGACCGCTGTACGTGGTATTCATACACATGAGAAACAATAAAATCAGCTGTGCAGTAAAAATCAATATTACCTGATTTGTAAAATCAATAACAGATGACAGATCGGTCTCGCATGTATGTGTAGTTACGGATCTGAGCGCGCGAGCTCTGCGCGATATCATTGGCAAACATTGATCGCTTATAACTCAAAAACTATTGCAGCCTCAAAATATTTGTATTAAAATTTTTGACTCTATTTTATCTCTAGAATACACTATTAAAATATTGCACGGAGATTGTGAGACACCCTGTATATATACAGGGTGTCCCGCAGCGTAATGTCCACACTGAAACTGTGTATTCTTTGTGTCATTCTAAGTCAAAAAGTCTTAATACACATATGCCCTAAAGTCGCTTGTTTCGAAGTTATAGCGAAAAAATGCAAAAGTAGTTATTTCTCACACTAATGCGAGAAAAGCATCTTTATGACTTATCTTACCGCGCTAGTACTGCGGAAATAACAGGCATTACAAAAAATATTGTATGTATGGCATGTGCGGAAGACAACGAACTACGTCGCGCATGAAGTTGCCGCATGAGCTGAAGCGAATGCGGCAACTTCATACTCGACATAATTCATTGTTTTCCACACATGCCACACAAGATAATATTAATAAATTGACTGTCGTTTTAAGTGAAAACATCGCATAAACATAGCTTAAAAGTTTCTCTTACCTACCAATCATGAGTACATTTTCCAATGAAGAATATGCCGATATTCATTTTATTTATGGTTTCTGTAATGGTGACGCACGTGCAGCAGTAACAGAATATCACCGACAGTTTCCTAATCGCAGAGTACCAGATCGAAGAGTTTTTAGCAATGTCCACTGAAGCATTAAATTTACTGGTCCCAAATAAAAATCTTGAGAGACTATTAAGGCGACATCGTCAAGTCGAGGATGCGATACTAGCAATGGTGGACAGAACTCCTACTAATACTATCAGAAGACTTTCGGCGCAAACTAACGTCTCTAAAACGACAATTTAGAAAATACTACGTGATTATGATTTATACTCATTTCATTTTATGAATGTTCAAGCTCTTCAACCAAATGATTATCCTGCACGCGTCAATTTTTGTCACGTTCTTTTAAAAAATCGGCAAATACATACAAAAATTTTATTTACCGACGAAGCTACTTTTACGAGAGACGGCATTACAAATAATAGAAACTCATACGTTTGGTCACCACGAGAAGAAAATCCTCATGCTATTACTGAAACACATTTTCAAAATCGATTTTCAGTGAATATCTGGTGCGGTATAATCGGTAATCGTCTAATAGGACCCATCATTATTGAAGATCATTTAAATGCTGAACGATACTTGCATTTATTACAAGAACAGTTGCCCGAACTTCTTGAAGATCTGCCTTTAAACATCAGAACACAAATGTGGTTTCAACAAGATGGAGCACCACCTCACTTTAGCACAATTGTTACGAGATATCTAAATGAAAAATTTCCTGAGCGCGGGATTGGCCGGGGAAGTCCAATAATATGGCCTGCAAGATCTCCCGATCTATCTCCTCTGGATTATTTTTTGTGGGGGCACATGAAATCTCTAGTCTATGCGGATAAGCCAGTCAATCGGCAGCAGTTATTAAATAAAATAACAGACGCTTGTAATAATATACGTAACGATGCGGAACTTCTTTTGCGTTCTACAACATCAATAATTCACAGAGCAGAAGTGTGTGTAGACCAAAATGGTGGTCACTTTGAACAATTTATAAAGTAGTTTATAAAGTAAATTATTGTTTAATTATCGTTTAATTATTGTTTAATTATCAATAAATAATATTATCTTTAATAAATAATATTGTTCTTATTTTATGCAATTTTGTTTTTTCGCTATAACTTTGAAACAATCGACTTTAGGGCATATGTGTATTAAGACTTTTTGACTTAGAACGACAAAAAGAATACACAGTTTCAGTGTGGACATCACGTTGCGGGACACCCTGTATATATATACGGTCGAACAATTAAGTTTCGAGACTCGCTTCGCATTTCCAAACGTTTGATCTGTTTGTGCTGCCATTTTAGGCGGTTATTTACAACTCAACACTCAACACGTGGTGCAAGTTTTAAATTATTTGGTTCAATAGTTAATGAGATACAGTCACGCAAAGTAGTGTTACAAAATTTTGTTTAAAAATCGGTGTAATGGAAGGAACGCTTGACCTATGGAGAGTCAACTATGCATAAGAGTAACGTTGACGAAGATACAGATGACATAAAAAAAAACGTGAATCAAATTTTGAAAGAGCTTACTTCAGAGAAATAGGCTTGCTGAATCATTTTTAACGTTTCTGTTGGAGACTTCACTAATTTAATGCAGAATTTGATGTTGGCGCGTTGTCAAGCGTTCCTTCCATTACACCGATTTTTAAACAAAATTTTGTAACACAACTTTGCGTAACTGTATCTCATTAACTATTGAACCAAATAATTTAAAACTTGCATCACGTGTTGAGTTGTGAATAACCCCTAAAATGGCAACACAAATGGATCAAACGTTCGGAAATGCGAAGCGAGTCTCGAAACTTAATTGTTCGACCGTGTGTATGTATATATAATGACAATTGTAAATATTATTAATAAAATTATCTTCAAAAATAATGGAACAAATCACATTTTTAAGAAAATAGGAGACAAAGAGATAGTTGTAAAATTTTTATAAGATATTTTCAAAAGATGTGATCTCCTTCATCAAATAAATACAATCATTATCTTTATTCGCATTATTTGCCACATTTCGGGAATTGCAGACTTTCTTGAAACAACACGCGCACAATTGAAGTGGCAGCAATACACTACTTTAAAAAAAAATAAGGGAACATTTTTTATACGTTAAAAATTGGATTCTTTTATAATCGCTGAAATTCGGTAAAAAATCATCGTAGACAATTAAAAAAACATTTTTAATTTTGAAATTTCAACTTCAGCGCGTCATTGTTGGTTCAAAAAATTTTTAAAAATTTTTGTTTTTCTCTTTAAAAGAGAACATGTTATTTTGTTCCTTAAAATTATAATTAATAAAATTATAAATTATTTTTGACACTCTGCAGCTCAATAAAAAAACTTTTTCTCAAACAATTTAAATCAAATTCCAACACGACAAACATTTTGCCTAAAAAATGCGTTTCTTTAATCTTTCTACATTTGCCTAAAAAATGCGTCTCTTTAATCTTTCTACAATTTTTATTGGCTGAGTTACACGATCCTTGAAACTAACCCTATATTTTTTAGAAATAATGTCGATTGATACTGGGCGATAAATCATCACAAACAAAAAAATTACAAAATCATTTTGAAGCTTAAAGTCTCAACTTCAATGTGATATCAATAATTTTTTAACATTTTTTTATTTCTAAAAATGTAAATTTAGTTTTAAAATTGTGTAACTCAGCCAAAAAAAAGTAAGAAAATTTTAAAATTGGATTTTTGTAGACATGTTGTAGTTTATGGAGTTTGACTTAAATTTTTTGAGAACAAATTTTTTTATCGAGCTGCAGACTGTCAAAAATATGTAATTTTAATTAACAAAACAATGTATTCTTTTTTAAAATATAGAACAAGGAAGATAAAAAAATTTTTGAAAAACTTCCGATAGCGCGTTAAAGTTCAAGAAACTTCAAGCTTCAAAATGCTTCTTTAATTTTTTATCTGCGACGATTTTTTGCTAAGTTTTAGCGATTTGAAAATAACCCAACTTTTAGCGTATGAAAAATATTCCCTTTTTTTTTTTAGTAGTATATATTTTTTATAAAGATTATATAACTAAAAAAAAAAAAAAAAATGGGCACAGAAAAGGTGCTACCTACAAATGATCATCTCTTTCTTTTACCAGGAATGCAGATCGAATCGATTATGTAATACTGTTAGCAGAGATTTTGATAAAAATATATCGGTATAAATATCAATGACAAAATAGATTATCAAATATCGCTACAAAAACGTCTGAGAGATACAAACCATTTCTTATTATCATTATATCTCTTGCTTTCCGAATCTGTCAAACGATTGCCTGTTTCCTTTTCGTAGCGCGCGATCTTCAATGCCGTAGAGATAGATAAGCAAACGCTACTAATGATGCAAATACTTTTGAACCCGTAAAAATACAACGCAAACGCTCCCTTCTCTGTAAGTATGAAATATAAAGAATTTTTATACTATTTCTTATAGTATATTAAAATACGGCATTAATAGAATTATCTGTAACGTCTATTTACCATCGAACCAGCAATTTCCTTCGCGAAATCCCGGTCGCAAAATCTCCGGCAAATATCCGGAAACAAAATCCATAATGACACTGATAATAGCGAAGGTAAAGGGTAAACCCCACGCAAAGATCGCATAAAATACCAATTTGTTTTTTTCTCGTTGTTTGACGTTTCTTTGTAACGAACAGAATCCTCTGCAAAACGCAATTTATCACATCATATTTAGCCAAAAGTAAATAAAAGAAATTACAATATAATGTTAAAATAATATTTGCCTTTGATCAAAGCTTTCTCAAAAACCCGTTCTACAAAAGTAGATTTATATAATACAACCACACAACTTGATTACCATGAAAAATGGTATAACATTTACATAACATTTAGAAACTACCATACATTTACATATACTATCATATCTAAATTTTAATTGTGTTATAAGAGACAAATTTTTAATAAAAGAATTAAAAATTTATTGTTCGAAAGTTATTGTGTGTTTTATTTTTACACAAGATAAGAAAAAAAGTTCAAATACTAGTTCAAATACTAAGTTTATATGATGTTGAAAAACATTCAGAGAAAGTTTGTTACGTTATATAATATCGCGAATTATTAGACCAGGTAATAATATTTTATAAATATTTTATATAATGTCCATTATAACTCTCTCAAATATACTATTTTTGCTTCCGAAACTTTAATTTCGTTTCATGAAATAGAAATTAATTGTTTGAAAACCTTACTGCAATAATAGAAATCTCTTAAAATACTATTCATTTAAAAAATCATAAATTATATTATCTGTATACTCTAAACTTATAGTATCTTAAGTCATGTGGTTGCTTATACTGTCACACAACAACACAACATAACAAAAAAATTCTGTTCGATTAATTCAGAACGTCGTATCATTTTTCGTCTTTGTTTTTACATATTACCGATTAATATAAAAGAAGACGTTTATATGTTACAGAAATTTATATTGTCATGTTGTGTTGTATAATATAAATCAATTCTAGGAAGATAAAGTTAAGATGAGGTAAATTACAGATAAAATGTATAATATAATATAGTATAGTATAATATGATAAACTTGGCAACTTACCTAAACGTCCACCACATATCGAAACTCATCATATTTAGCCAGAAAAAGCTTGTCAAAAAACAGAAATAGTTGAAGAAGGCTGTAAAAATAGAATAAAGAACATTTTAACCATTGAGCGCGCATTAAAAATGCAGATTGGACTCACAGTTACCACTTTGTTTCTCCATTAAAAAATAGATTTATTCTAAATTTCTGCACTAAAATTTTATAGCAATGTTAACATATTAGATAAATACGTACTGATATTAAATTTTTCAATTCAAGAGATATTAAATATTTCAATTCAAGAGATAATTCTGCAAAATTTTAAAACACAAAAAATATATTTATGGAGATCAACTTTACATAGCTTGTATTGTATATTAATGTTTTATATGTATATTAGAATGTATACCTAAAATTCAAATTTTATTCGCTACTAATCCTCGTATATTTATGATTTTAATAAATTATATACATTCAAGTTATTAAAAGGAATAATTAATAATATACACTATTCAAATATACACTAGTATGTCTGATAAATATATAGGCTACACTGATTGTATAATTATATGATTTAGATATACTGTACCGACTGTAACACAGACGGGATACTGTACAGCATCCGCTTTGATTAGAATATTCACAATGTCAATTGTGTATGCGATGGACAAGGCACCGCTGTAATTGCGTAACATGAAACCGTGTACGTTTTGAAGCTCTGGCAATATAGAATACACTAGAAATGTTAACATCAAAAATAGTATAGATATTATATGGAAGCTCAAATATATGATTTTTAAATCTTCTATCGGCGAGATGTTTTTAAAAGTTGTACTGAAGACCTCGTCAGAAGTTTCTGAACAGATGGTAACTTCAAATTTATTTCCGTCCACTGCGGCGAGGCAATATGATGTCGATTTGGCAAATATTTTATAATAAGATAAATAGAGAGAACCATTGACAAGGAACATATAATCGTACTGATAACCATCGGGAAGCAGGAAGCGATCTTTATCCTGGCACGGGTCGTAGACGACCAACTGAAACAATTCGTTTACTGTCTTGTTTACACTCTGTAATGAATTGTTTATGTACCCGTATACGTTCGGGAAGAAATACTTATTTCTTTTCAAGATGCATTTATCGTCATCCAGGCGATCGCCAAGAGGACAACAAAGCTGAATGCAAGTAATATTGTAACACATTTCGTATGGAATAATGTTATTTGTATTACTATCTTTACTGGAATTTTCAAAGAATTTGTGCGACGTGGAATCGTTTTTGTCTTCAATTCTCATCAAGTTTTCATAACTATCCTGTGACATGAAGTTTTTTTTATGGTTGGCATTTGTTGAATTTGTGCGAGGTTCCATCGGTATTCGATTATCATCTTCATGATTCTGTATGGAATGCATACCGAGTTTATACTGTATCGAGTCATCATCTTCGAGATCGTTGCTCGTGGAAGTAGTGTGAGATTCATACTGTATATCTTCGTATTGCGTATTGTTGGTAAACTTTTCGTACAAATCATATAGCAATGTTTTCATTTTGTCAACATAGCTTGTTGTAGAGTCCGCATCTATCTCATATCGTACTGTCAAATTACCATTTTTTTCTTTGTTGCTCATAGAATTTTGCTGAGATTTCGATGACAAAACGATGAGGAAAAGAAGCGCGCAATACCAAAACGCGAAATTGTTTCCACACATTGTCGACTTTTTGACGCATTGAATTTATACCTGAAAAATATGTATTTGATCTTCTTATATGATAATTTCATAGTCAGATGTCCAATTGTGGTGATATGCAAACTGCGGTTTAAAAAATATACTAATATGGTTAGTCTGCGATGGCTTGATTGTGACAATCCATTTTTGTTCTCGTTTTCAAGATCGAAGAAACTACTTTCATAGAATTTAATCTCGCGAATGCATGTTAGAGAGAGAATTGATTTCGATAGAACAAATCTCGATAAAACGAGTTACCAAAAAGCCAAAATCGGTGATGTGATAGGGGCTGTCGTTAAGCTTTTAGAATGATATAGTTTTATTTTTTTCTGGAATGTGTAGTTTAAAAAATATATGACATGCGTGAATACTTGATTTATATTGATTTTAAAAGCTTATAATAGTTTAATAGTTTAACACATACACAAACTTGTGTGTGTATTGTATATACAGGGTAGGCCATTTTAATGTATCCACTGAAATATCTTAAAATTTATAAATTTAAGACAAAAATGTTTTAGACAAAAGTTGTATGGTTTCGAGGGGGCCATAAGATGATACAATTGGTTTGACCTTGAAGAGTTATTTAAAGATCACATGAAGGTCACATTTGATTTTTTAAATGGAATACTATATTTTTTATTGCATATTCTTGTGGCCCATCTTGAGAGCTTTGCAAAACACTATAATAAAGTATATTTTTATTAAGTACTTTTTGAGTTATTTTATATTTTAATCTGACATATTTTGATATAAAAAATAAAATATTTCGTAAAATATTTAGTTTTCGATAATCTTACCGTAATACTTTTATGTACAGAATAATGAGACAAATCAACTAGTGTGAAAAAAACAATTATGTTTAAGAAAAAGTATGTAATTATTTACAATGTATTTTTTTAAACAATTATTTAGTGTATTATTAATTAGTGTAAAGAAAAAAACAAATAATTGTTCAAAAAAATACATTGTAAATAATTACATACTTTTTCTTAAAAACAATTATTTTTTTTATGCTAATTGATTTGTCTCATTATTCTGTACATAAAAGTATTACGGTAAGATTATCGAAAACTAAATATTTTACGAGATATTTTATTTTTTATATCAAAATATGTCAGATTAAAATATAAAATAACTCAAAAAGTACTTAATGAAAAAATACTTTATTATAGTGTTTTGAAAAGCTCTCGAGATAAGGTACAAGAATATGTAATAAAAAATGGGGGGTTCCATTTAAGAAAACATCGATCACATTGACTTGGCCTTGAAAAGGTCACTCAAGGTCAAGTCCATATTTTCATCATGTGTCCCCCTCTGAACCATACAATTTTTGTATAGAACATTTTTTTCCATCTTGTTTACTTTACGAGATATTTGCGTGCGTTGATTAAAATGACTCACCCTGTATATATATTGTATATATATTGATTTTGTGATAATTAAGATTTGTCACTACGCTTAAATCTCCGAAGAATATTTATGTTCCACTTTTATACGCATCGATTTCTTTATACATGTCCATTTTGATATAATTTACAATTTAAGAACTCTGAGAATCTAAGAATATAGAATAATTAAATAAACAATCCAATCAAAATTATTATAAATTAATGTAGGTTTGTAGTAATGTAGATGTAGGCTCATATCATGTAAATTCCGAATTTTGAATAACTGAAAAATTCCAGATTAATCTTATGCATATCTTTGTTTTTGTATTAGTTGCATGAATGAAATATATGCGTTAAGTATAAATATATAATAAAAAGAAATTATTTTCTTTCTTTTTCTCGGCAAAATATCCTAAGATTGATCGGCTTTATTCTAGCACTGTTATCGTTGACGATATTATGGTCGATTTTAAATATCTCACTAGATTAAATAAAACTAATACTGCATCCGGTTTCGACTTCTTTTTCTGAGACGAGCGAGAGAAGAACGTACAATAACATGTGCCCGCACAAACGAAAAGATGAGACTACCGAGGACGACGACGAGTCGTGCTTTGAGGAAACAGTCTACTACTATAAAACTATGCACATATATCAATTACATATACATACACACACGCACGCACGCACGCACGCACGCACGCACGCACGCACGCACCCACGCACACACCCACACACACACACACACACACACACACACACACACACACACACACACACACACACACACACACACATTATATATATATATATATATATATACAAGGTAAAACTTCATTAGCGAACTTCTACAGAACAGACGATAGCTTAACCAAGCAAAATAAAATAAACTCCTGACTGTTTTTTTTAGATATCTAATGCGTGAATAAAGAGCTATTATATTTTTAAGAATACCACTAAAATGGTAAATATATTGATATGCAGCAACAGTCATGACATATAATTTTTTTAGCTATACTATTTCCCAAACTCATATTATATCATATTTTAAATATTTAAATATGTATTTAATTTAAAAATTTGAAAAGTAATTAATCAATAGCACACATGCCTATAAAAAAATTTTATTTGTACCACTAACAAATTTATCCATCTTATTCATTATCTCTAGGCTGCAAAAATACGTGATCAAAAGATAAAATTACGTTGAATATATCAGAGAGAAAGAGAAAGAGAGGGGGGAGGAGGAGGGGAGAGAGAGAGAGATAGAGTGTTTAATCGTCAAAACTTGTATTCCGCACCGTCAGGTATGATGATACCCGCCAATATAAAAACCGGTTTGAACTCGAGATTTTTGTCTTGAACGGCTAAGTACATTATAATTATTTATTTGATTGGAAACTAAAAATAGCGATAGATCAGATGGTGATGATGCGATTTAATTTCATACTCGATTCTGATTTTCAACGAGAAAAAAACATCTTTCGCAAAAGATTGCATTAAATTTCTCGAAATAATATAAAACTAATACTAAAAATTAATAAATCACATTAGAGAAAGTAGTATCAAGTACATAAAAATATTTCTTATACGGAACAAAAAGTTTAAAAATATATTTATCTCTAAAAAATAACTTATAAAAAAATTTTTTCCTAAAGAATAAAAAACCCCTACAAAATAAAAAATAAAAACTAAATATGAAATCAAAAGTTAACTAGCCAAATACGTCGAAGCAGTTCAGTTTATTAAGATTTGTAATTTGAAATAGTATTCGTCATAAAATCAATTTGGTATATAGGTATAGAAATGTTATAAACAGATTCTCTCCATAAAATTAAAACGCATTTTATTTTTATTAACGGAATCCTGATTTTTAAAATAAATACAATTTTAAATAATATATCATAAATTACACTGTTATAGAGTTTATTAAGAGTATTATATACTATAATATGAAATCATATTGTTGATGTTAAGTGTGATTAGGATTCCTTTGATTTGCAAAGTATATCTCACAGGATGTATAATCAAAAAAAAATTTTTTCATAAACTCTAGGTCGCATAAAACAAACTTGCACCAAAGCAAAGTATAAAAATTTGGCGCTTATTAAGACGTGTACATATTATAAATATATAATTATTTTAATAATGTTTCTTAATATACATATAATAATTTGCAAATCTTAATTTTAAATATTTTGTATATTATCTTGACTAAGATATTAATTTCTATTATCTAATATGTTGATAATATATAATATGTGATATATGATGTGATGTATGTCAATGATATATGTAGATAATATATAAATGGACATATACTAATAAATTGAAATTTTAATAGACTCGTCAATCATTATATATCTTTCTTGAAATATGCTTTTTATATAACACTTTATAAAATTTTGTATAAAATATAAATATTTAATATGATAATACTTTTATTATATATTATATAAATAAATATATGTATAATAAATATATATTATATAAATAAATAAATATATAATATGCAAATAATTTTCATATAAGATGGAATATTGCATGGACAACACAAATCTGGGATTATATATTTTAATGCAACCCGGGCACGCCAAGTTTTATACTTTGCTTTGGTGTAAGTTTGTTTTATGCGACTTAGAGTTACGAAAAATTTTCTTTCAAATTATACATCCTGTAAGATATACTTTGCAAATCAAAGGAATCCTAATCATACTTAACATCAACAATATGATTTGATTGATATTATAGTATATAACACCCTTAATAAACTCTATAATTTTTGATGTACTATTCAAATGTGTATTTATTTTAAAAATCAGTTTCCGTTAATAAAATAAAATGCATTTTAATTTTATGGAGAGAATCTGTTTATAACATTTCTATACCTATATGCAAGATTGATATTATGACGAATACTATTTCAAATTACAAATCTTGACAAACTGAACTGCTTCTACTTGGCTAGTTAACTATTGATTTCATACTTAGTCTTTTGTTATTTTTTAGGGGTTTTTTAATTTTTAGGGAAAAATTTGTTTATAAGTTATTTTTTAGAGGTAAATGTATTTTTAAACTTTTTGTTGCATACAAGAAGTATTTTTTATGTACTTGGTGTACTTTTTTTTTACCTTTGTGAGTTTTTTTTAATGGGATATCACTGCTTTTTGTGAAAACATAAAATTCAAAATTTTTTCTGCACAATATAAAGTACTACATTATACACTATATACATGGATGTAAATTTTATTTAAGATTTATTCAATAGAAAGGAAATTCTTTCTTATTATAGAAGGAATTATATAAACAATATATATTTACAAAGCTTATACCATATTGAATTTCAGCGGACACAATCACAACGTATCTTAATGCTCAATCTCTTAGTGCTAATCACTTAACTGGCTTTAAAACACGATATAATTTTAATAAGATTTTTATTTTTATAGATATAATTTTAATACAGAGAGAAGTTAAACTGTATAGGTATTTTATAGATATAATTTTAATACAGAAATTAAATTGTATACAAATCATATAATTAATAATAATAATATAAATTGTGTAAGTGAGAAAATATTAAAATATAAAAAGCAATAGAAAGAAAATTCTTTTTATTATGAAGCGGATGGACTTGTTTCATATTCATATATTTAATATAAATATGAAACAAGCCCATTCTATTGAATAAAAGCATACACTTAAACAGTATTCCCTCTAAAATGTATTCTAATAAATGATAAAACCAGAAGAGATCCAATATTTTTTGCATTTATTAATTTATTAAATATGCTTATATATCGCGGAATAATGCAACATAAGACACAAGAAGAAAAGTGATAAAGTGATTAACGGTTATTAAGAGTATTACGGAATAGTGCAAGGAAAAGAAGTGATTTCTTGTAATCGATGTGATATTGAGCAAAGTTAGATTATATATTATATTAACAAAACAGAGCGAATGCTTTACACACAATGCTTGAATGAATCTGTGCATTGTCAATCAACATATTTGTGATAAATACGTTGGTGGAAAATGATTATGGAAGCATTGAAGGAATATTTAGAGATTATGGCTGGCCATGTTTTCAATAACTATAAGCTAGTAATTATACGCCTGAACGCGCATTCATGTATATAATGTTTATTTATATTTTATATATAAATGTAATTAATGCATAATTAATATCTTTAGATTAACTTACAAATAGCTACGCAATGAGTTTATGTTAAAGTAGCAAAATAAATCTTGTGAAAATTCTGTCAAAAAATATCATAAAAACAACAACATTGAATACACATTTTTATTAATTGGCTTCATAAAGAATAATGAAATAATAAAATCATATCAAAGCATTTCTATAGTGTCCACGAACATTTTGCAGATCTGGCTCTGTAGATCTGGCTATTCGCAATTTTTGGTTCTGAAAATATGTGAATGTTTATTTATATTTTATATATAAATATAATTAATGCGTAATTAATATATTTAATTCATATTATTTACAAATGGCTAAGCAATGAGTTGCATGTTTACGTTAATATAACAAAACAAATCTTGTGGGAATTTTATCAAAAATATTACATATACAGTTGAATTGAAAGCATCAGAGTTAGAGCCTGAAATAGAAATGTTAAGCATTAGCCAAAGAACAGAAATAAGGTAATCATTTTGTTTATAAATTATACAGGGTGTCCCATTTTAAAAGTTCCATCCTCATAACTTTTCAGGATCAACGTTTGAAGGAAAACGATTCGGATAAAAGTTGTAGGGAACAAAGGGGGCTATCTAATAGTGACCTTGGATTTGACATTAAAGGTCATTTTCAAGGTCATTTGAAGATCAACTTCCGTTTTTTAAATGGGAACCCCTATTTTTTATTGCATATTCTTGTAGCTTATCTCGAGAGCTTTTCAAAACACTATAATAAAGTATTTTTTTCATTAAGTACTTTTTGAGTTATTTTATATCTTAATCTGACATATTTTGATATAAAAAATAAAATATCTCGTAAAATATTTAGTTTTCGATAATCTCACCGTAATACTTTTATGTACAGAATAATGAGACAAATCAATTAGTGTAAAAAAAAACAAGCTTCACCATGAAAATCAAATAGTCGCCAATTTTCACTATAATATTCGTAATCAGCACATCAAAATACGTAAGAATACTGAGTTTCAAAAAAATCGGGGGTGAGTACTTTTCGGAACTACACCCCAATTTTGTTTTTATATTTTTTATATTTTTTTTATATTTTTTATATTTATATTTTTTATATTTTATTAGGTGTACAAATAAGTTTCCGCCGCTTTTTGTCAAAAATTGGATTTATTGTGAAAGAACGGAACCTAATGTTTTATTTGAAGTATTGTCCATCGCTTGCCACTACTTTTTCCCATCTTTCTGGCAGCATACGGATACCGCGTCGGAAGAATGCTTCATCTTTTGAGGTTATCCACGAATCGACCCAATTTTTGATATCTTCATATGATGTGAAGTGTTGCTCAGACAGGCCATGCGCCATCGATCTAAACATGTGGAAATCAGAAGGAGCAATGTCTGGTGAATACGGCGGGTGGGGTAAAACTTCCCAATTGAGTGTTTCCAAATAGGTTTTGACCGGCGCCGCAACATGTGGACGAGCATTATCATGCAGGAGAATAACTTTGTCGTGTCTGGAGTAGTGGGAGCGCTTTTCCTTGAGTGCTCGACTCAATCTCATCAATTGTGTTCGGTAGACAGCCCCAGTAATGGTTTCGTTCGGTTTGAGCAACTCATAATACACGACACCAAGCTGATCCCACCAAATGCATAACAAGAGTTTTTTTCCATGAATATTTGGCTTAGATGTAGATGTTGAAGCATGGCCGGGTGGTCCCCATGATTTCTTCCTTTTTGGATTATCATAGTGAATCCATTTTTCATTACCAGTGACTATACGGTGCAGAAAACCCTTTCGTTTATGCCTGGCAAGCAGCATTTCACATGTGAACAATCGGCGTTCAACGTTTCTCGGCGTCAGTTCATATGGAACCCAATTTCCTTGTTTTTGAATCAATCCCAATGATTTCAACCGATGTGAAATTGCTCGTTGAGTCACTCCCAATGTAAGTGCAAGTTCTTCTTACGTTTGGTACGAATCTTGATCCAATAATGCTTCCAATTCCGCGTCTTCATACACTTTCGGCCTTCCGCTACGTTCTTTGTCTTCGATGTCAAATTCACCGTTCTTAAACTTTTGAAACCACTCACGACAACTTCTCTCACTTAAAGCAGTCTCACCATATGCTTCTACAAGCAATCGATACGCCTCAGCTGCAGATTTCCTCAAATTGAAGAAGTAAATCAAAAGTTCCCGCAAATGACGCTTATTCGGCTCAAAACTCGACATTTTCGCACACAAAAGAATATATTATACTGATAAAAAATCACTAATATTTTAAGGTTATGTTATTGACTGATGTCCAATCTTACGATAAGGACGTTTTACATCTGACAATTTTAACCACAACTTACTGGTGGCGCCAACTTTTGTCAAACGGCGGAAACTTATTTGTACACATAATAATATGTTATAGATTGTTATACAGTGCCTACCCAAAGTTCCGGGCCACCTAAATAATTTTTGAATGGTTTGAAATATAGGATTGAAATTTATAGGGATACAATGGGATTACAAAGTCTATTATTTAACCACAAAAACACCCACCTCTGTGGAGTTGAGTGAGGGCTCGTTCGAAAGGGCTTTCCGAGACGATAACAAAGCGAGGTCGCCGAGTTCTCTACGATTATTTTTCGCAGAGTTATGATCATTTGAACATTTCTATTGAGATTTTGCGATAGCGAGGGCCCACAGCGACAACAGAAGAAAGACAAGGCTTCACGCGGACACGCGCGTTCCTGAATGTGTGTGTGTGTGTGTGCGTGCGTGCGTGTCCGGCCAACCAAGGCAAGACCGCTAGCGTGTCCTGCCAACTAAGGCAAGACCGGAATGAGAACACTGGTGTATGTGAAGGAATAAAAACACTAATTATTTTATCAAATGTTCAAATTGATGTCCTTCGACAACTTGGCAGTGTCCTAAGCGAATGTAAAACGTATCGATAACGTTAGTTAAAAAATTGGGTGTGATTGAATTTGAACGTTCACTATTTTTTCCCGCAGCTCTTCTAAAGTTTCGGACCTAGTCTCATAGACCTTTGTTTTCAAATACCCCCAGAAAAGAAGTCTAATGGGGTCAGATCTGGTGATCTCGGTGGCCATTCTATTGTGCCTCTTCTATCAATCCATCGATCAGTAAAAACATCGTTGAGAATATTTCGAACTTCCAGAGAAAAATGAGCCGGAGCCCCATCCTGCTGAAACCAAACATTGTAGAAAGCTTCTCCAGCAATATCCTGAATAGCCGGTATCACTTGGTTTCTTAGCAAATCGCAATAATTTTGAGAATGTATGTTTCCTTCAATAAAAAACGGTCCTATAATACGATTAAACATTATTCCGGCCCAAACGTTAACCTTCTGAGGATACTGCGTGTGACTGTCCCTCATCCAATGCGGATTTTCATCTGCCCAATACCTCATATTCTGTCGATTTACAGAACTGCTTAATTCAAATGTTGCTTCGTCAGAAAAACAGATCCAGTTGAAAAACTGGCGATTATCAGCAAGTCGTGTCATCATTGTGTCGCAAAATTCCACTCTTCTGTCATAATCGTCTTCGGATAACTCCTGGACTAGATGTATTTTATAAGGATGATAGTGATGCTTCTTCAAAATTCGATGGACTGATGCAGTGATGCCAGAATGGCCATGCTAGCAACACGCAACCGTAGTGGAGGGGATGACGCACACAAGCGCAAACCGCGTACGTGTGAGCTCGGCGCTTCGGCTGGCTTCGGATAGCAGAAGAGGACAGATATACTGTTTTCTGTCTCTCTCCTTCTTATCGAGCCGGCACGAAGACCGGGCGGTACATGTCACACGTCGCTTGGTCGCTTCTCGATTGTCGCTTCTTGCTATGCCTTAAATGTTTTTTTCAGCCTTTTTGTATGAGATATATTATCTATTATATATCTATTATATAATATATTTATGATTAAGATACGTATATAAATTACTTAAAGTTTTTAATCCACGTAAATATGCATTTTAAATTGATGATTTGAAAGAAGGAATATCCGTGTGGAGACAACAAAAGGAAAAATCATACATTTTATTGTACGAGAAATGTATCGATTTTCCGACAAATGATTAAAAATAATGAGAAGTACTATAAGAAATTTTAAATATTTAAAAAATATGTCATATAATAATATTTAACTTTAGTTTCTATACATACATATTTACAATATCATTACAATACACAAACATATATACGGACCACATTTATACGTTTGTGTCGTTGTCAAACGATACTGAATGATGATTTTCCACACTACCTATATGAGGTACCACCAATGGCGCGTAAGATTTTTTTAACGTGGATCTTCGCCTGTAGCCATATCATACCACATTATAATATATAATATGCTCTATTGTATCTGTCATTTATAGAATATTTTTTGCACACTTGCTTTTGCAAATGTGATGTCAATTAGTGACAATAATTTTTTTACACACTTATTTTTGCAAGTGTGATGTCAATTAGTGACAATAATTTTTTTACACACTTGTTTTTGCAAGAGCGATGTCAATTAGTGACAATAATTTTTTTACACACTTGTTTTTGCAAGTGTGATGTCAATTAATGACAATAATTTTTTTACACACTTGTTTTTACAAGTGTGATATCAATTAGTGACAACAATTTTTTGGAACATTTGCTTTTACAATTATGATGTCTATTACAGACAAAATTTGTTTTACAAACATATCATAACGCGAGGAAAGCTCTTCATTGTATTATATAAATAATAATACCGAATTATATTATTTATTTTATTTGCATATAAATAATAATGCCCAATTAAATAATATTATTTATTTTATTTTGAACGTTATTATTGCATATTAATAACCGAAGTATTAGCAATATCATTATCAGCAGCATATAGTGTTAAACTGCTCTTTTTCTTAGGACAAATAGAAGATAATTTGTCTGACGACATGAGAGACAAATGGTTTTCATTTATCACCATATCTAAAACTGTTTCTTTTCTTGCTTTTAATGCTGATTTTAACACACAACTAGCGTTTATACATGCAGATGAAAGCTTATTTCCTTTTTCGTTTTTAAATCTGATAGCAAAGAAAACATTCTTTCTGGGTCGGCATTTGAATTTGGAAGTGATCTAACAGCATTTAAAAGAGACTTCATATTGAGATATGTACGTTTTAAAATTTTTTTCCACATCTCATCAAAGTTTAATTTTGAAAGATGTTCTTTTTCTGCTGTTGTAAAATCTAGATGTAAAGTATGCCACTCTTTTTTTAAAGCATTTTCGTCAAAGCCACTGAGGGTTTGAGCAATAAAAGGAACATCATTAAATGATGTTTCTCTGTCAATACTACATAATGCTGTGTTGAATTGGAAAACTGTTAATTTATCTTTAATGGGCAATCTTTTACTAATTTCCTCGGCAGCAGTCACGTAAAATTGTAGACAATTATCTCGAACATTTCCAATTATGTCTGCGCGTCCTTTTTTCATTAAACTTTCGAGATATTCTTCACATTCAGATCCTAAATTTATATCATTTAAAGATTTTTGGTTTTCTTTTTCAGAACATTTAAAATCATTACATACATTTTTTACAAGCTCTGGTTTCAAAAAATGTTTGGAAATTCTTATTAAAAGTTCCAATGACTTTGGCTGCAACAAGTGAATTCTTGTTTCCACAGCTTGAAAAAATGCATTAAAAAAATTTTAAAAATTTTAAATATGCTTTAAAAATAACTAATATGCTTTTACATCCGGATTTTCCATCACAGATAATAAATGTCTCCTGATTTAGATTAATAAATCCGCTACTTCTCGATAGGACCTTATTCTGTCGCCATACCCTCTCATCATCAATACAGTGATCCTTTCCGTATCAGTTAAATGCATTTTCAAAAATGTACTAAAATGAAAAATACTAAAGCAAAAAAGATATTAGACAAGCGCTCTCGAAAATTCACAAGCGACCGCGTGAAATAATGAGTTTACAAGTGAGAACTCTCTAAAGAAACATCAACTACTGCATATCATAGGTCGCCGGCATACGGGCATTGACATTTGAGTTCGAACCAAACAACTTTTAGTACATTTCTATTGTCAGAAAATGCATTTAACTGATACGAAAAGGATCACTGTATTGATGATGAGAGGGTATGGCGACTAGAATAAGGTCCTATCGAGAAGTAGCGGATTTATTCAATGCTACATATCCTGAACCAATTTAAAAGTCAACTGTTGAAAGAACTGTTGGTCGTTTCCAAAGAACCGGTGTAATTAAAGATGCGCCTAGATCTGGAAGACCCAAAAATGCTAATAATGACGAAAAAGTTTTAGATGTTCTGCTAACTGTATACGATAATCCCTATACATCGATCTCGAGAGCAGCTCAAGAAAATGATATTAGCACAACATCAGTCCATCGAATTTTGAAGAAGCATCACTATCATCCTTACAAAATATATCTAGTCCAGGAGCTATCCGAAGACGATTATGACAGAAGAGTGGAATTTTGCGACACAATGATGACACGACTTGCTGATAATCGTCAGTTTTTCAACTGGATCTGTTTTTCTGACGAAGCAACATTTGAATTAAACGGTTCTGTAAATCGACAGAATATGAGGTATTGGGCAGATGAAAATACGCATTGGATGAGAGACAGTCACACGTAGTATCCTCAGAAGGTTAACGTGTGGGCCGGAATAATGTTTAATCGTATTATAGGACCGTTTTTTATTGAAGGAAACATAAATTCTCAAAATTATTGCAATTTGCTAAGAAACCAAGTGATACCGGCTATTCAGAGTATTGCTGGCCCTCTCGTGGGATGCGGCCTTGCCGTGGCGAGAGGGCTCATCCTTTGCAAGAGGATAGTCTTGCAAAGGGTGCTAACAGCATCCCGTAACTGAAGTACATCGGGTACATCAACTCCCCGAGTTCCGGGGTGTCTTCCCGGGGTCTCGGTGGGTTGTTGCGGCGGGAGCCGCGGGGATGGTTGACCATCTGTAACTACCCGAGGGGCTCTGCCCGGAGGGTTAACCCGAGGGGCGTTGCCCGGAGGGTTAACCCGAGGGGCGTTGCCCGGAGGGTTAACCCGAGGGGCGTTGCCCGGAGGAAGTTACGGTGGTCGGTCGGCGGGGCCGCTCGGACGTTCCCGAGGCGGGGCCTGGCGACGAGAGGAGCCTCAGGGTGCTGGTTGGGGGTCTCCAGGCTGGGTAGCCTGGGTCCCCGTCCCAGCGTCCCTGTGGCTGGCCGCACCCGAACCACTCGTATGTATTCCGAGCTCAGGTCGGGGGCGGCGGAAATGGCCATGCGTGGTTACTCGAAGGGCGCTGCCCGGAGGGTTTACCCAAAGGCCACTGCCCGGAGGGGGCCACGCTGGTCAGTCGCCGGAGCCGCTCGGACTTTTTCCGAGGCGGGGTTCGGCGAGGGGAGGAGCCCCAGGGTGCTGGTGGAGAGCTGGCTCTCGTCCCAGCGTCCCTGGAGTTGGCCGCACCCGGGCTACTCGGATGTATTCCGAGCTCGGACTGGGTGTGGCGGAGAAGGCCACGCGTGGTTACCCGAGGGGCTTTGCCCGGAGGGGTTACCCAAGGGGCATTGCCCGGAGGGTGCCACGCGGGTCTGCCGCTGGGGCCGCTCGGACGTTTCCGAGGCGGGGCCCAGCGGCGAGAGTTTGTACTCCTGGCCGGTCGGGACCGTTTCTCCTTCCGAACCGGCCGGCCAGGAGAAGGTGTGTCCCTCTCGCCGGCAGTGATTAACCGGCGGGGGGACGGCTGGTCGCCACGGCGTGTAGGGCAGGGCCGGGGAGCGGCGACCCTGTCCGAAGCGTCCGTGGGGCCCCCCGAGTGGTGTCACCTGCGGAGGTGCCCCCGTTGTCGGAGGCGGGGGATCCCCGAAACTGTCCTGTGCCGGGGGTGCGGTATCCCCCCCGGCCCGCGACATTAGCCGGCCCCCCGGGAGTCCAGGATATGAGCGCATACGATGAGTTGACCGCGCGTATTCAGGGGCTGCTCGACATGAGGAAAAAGATTAAGAAGGGAGCCAAGGGCCCGCCTTCAAAACCTCCCCCGAGCAGAGCAGTCCCCTCCGACGCCGACCGGCAGTACGCCGTGCCCTCGAAGGGACCGGTCCCTGCCAAGGACGGCGCCGGGAAGAAGGGAAAGAGAAACGGTAACTCCCAAAACGGTGGAAACCCTCTGGAGACCCAGGAAAGGATGGGCCAAAGCCAATAATGGCAAAGGCCAAAACAAAGGGTCCGTCCCCTAACAATCCTCCCCCGCTCCCGCGACCTTTGGATGCCCAGGATTCCGCCTGGGTGAAGGTCGTTGGGAGGAAGGAAGCGAGGAAGAGTCGGGCGCCGGTACCAGCGCCCGCTAAGCCCTCCTCTAAGAGCAGTAGCGGGGCCAAGAAGTCTCCCCCCCTCTCGGTTATAGAGAAGGCCGAGGGAAAGGCTGCCCCAGGCGCTACTGCGAGGAGGTCTGGGAGGAACCCCAGGACGGCGGCGGTGACTATTCACTGCCCGGAAGGCTCATACGGCGAGACAATTGCCCTTGCCCGCCAAAAGGTGAGCCTAGAGAAGCTGGGCATTAAAGACGTTAAGGCCCGCCGAGCAGCCACCGGGGCCATCCTATATGAGATCCCGGGGGAAAATAAGGGGGAAAAGGCAGACGAAGGAGTCCGGGTGACCCGCCCCTGTAAGAGGGGCGATATCAGAATACACGGACTCGACGACAGCTACCGTCGAGGAAGTGAAGGAGGCGGTAGCTAAGATTGGAGGGTGCCAGGCCTCCGAAATCAAAACGGGCCTGATCCGTTTCAACAAGGGGGCCATGGGCACCCTCTGGTTGCAGTGCCCAGTCGCGGCCACGGTCAAGGTGGCCGCGGCGGGTAAAGTAAAGGTGGGATGGGTGGTGGACAGGAGAAGCCTTCACTTGCGCACAGTACAATTGGACACGTTGCAATTGCACACTGTGATATTAGACACATAAAGTTGCGCACCGTTCGATTGGACACACTTCAATTGCGCA